>PVIU01010056.1:0-72265 GCA_004026605.1 Ondatra zibethicus
AGCATGTGATCGAAACAGACTCTCTGAATATGACTGACAATGGGGACTGACTGAGAAGCCAATGATAATGGCACTGGGATTTGATTCTACTGCATGTACTGGCTTTTTGGGATCCTAGTCAGTTTGGATTCACACCTTCCTAGGCCTGGATGGAGGCGAGAGGGCCTTGGGCTTCCCACAGGGCAGGGTAACCTGCCCTGTCTTAGGACTGGAGGGGAAAAGAGGAGGGGGAGTGGGGAAGCGGGAGGGAAATGGGAGGAGCGGAGGAGGTGGAAATTTTGAATGGTACTATTTATAATGCAATAATAAAAAATTAAATGTGGGAAAGAAAAGCATAACCTTAAGGACAGTTGAGCACTGGGTTTGGAGGAACCACATCTGGAGTAACCACATCTGGCTCCTGCTTAGGGGCCCTGCGATGGCAACTGTCTGTCTCTGGGTTCATAAACCACCAAAGGCTCTTTCTTGCCTTAAAGAAGGTAAAAATCCTCCCGTAACTCCATGCTCAGCTCTCAGCCCAGTTAACTCTTCTGAAAGGATCAGCGGCAAAGACTCAGCAACTCCTGAGGCCCTCAATGCTCTTATTCTGAAGTCATTTAAGCACGCCCAGATCTCAGCAAAGCCTCTCCTAACTTCCTTGGGTCAACTTTGTTCAGACCCAAGTTGTTCAGACTTTACATTGTATTATTTTGTTATTGTATAATTTTTATTTTTTTCTTTTATTTTTATGACATAATAAATACATCATTTCCTCTTTTCCTTCCCCCATATACCCTTTCTTGCTCTTTTCCAAATTCATACCTTTTTCCATTAATTGCTGTTACATGCACATATGTATATGTACACACATATATATTCTTAAATATAACCTGCTCAGCCTACATAATGTTACAGTATTCTTTTCGAAGAATCTTCCACTAGCTTTCTTCTTGGATCATGCTGGTGCCTTCCTTAGGACTATATTTTCTTCCAGTCTGATTTGTCGCTATGGTGACACTGAGATCAAGTCACTCAACATTTTAGGATGGAAAGGGGAGGGGCTCAGGTACTCCCACCCCTTACTGAGAAACTTTGGATAGTAGAGGGCTTCTAGGGGAGGAAGAACAATTTTTCTTTAAGGGTATGATATCTAAAAGGTCAATCACACTCCAGGGGATGGTCTCACACCCATGAGTTTCTGGGCAGCACAAATTGGACTTGGTAGGTTAAGAAAAAAGGATGTGAAGTTGGGAGGAGGAGGGGAGGTGAGAGCAGATTTAGGAATTTGGGAGATATTGGGGCTAACTAAGATCAAAGTACATTGTATGAAATTTTCAAGGAACAAAACACTGTGTTGAAAATGTTTCTAAAGTTTGCACATTAAAGGAACTCATTGGGAGCTAGCTAACTTGGTGGCCAAGCCTGGTCACGTGACTTGAGTTTGATCCCCAGAACCCATATGGTAGAAGAAAAAAGCCAACTCCTACAGGTTGTCCTCTTAGCTTAGTTCCACAGCAGCCACAGCACACGCCTCATGCTCACACAAATAAATAAATGTAAAAAAGTCTTGGTTTTAGTTTGTTTTTAAATCAAGTTAGGTATGGTGGTGTAGGCCTCTGAGTCCTGCAATCAGAAGGCAGAGGCAGGCGGAGCTCTGTAAGTTTGATGCCAGCCTGGTCTACATAGTGAATTCCAGGATAGGCAGAGCTACGTGGTGAGACCCTGTCTCAAAAACAACCAACCAACCAACCAACACCAAAACAATCTGTCGGGAAGCTTGCTATAGGTGCAGGTTCTCAGTCCCTACCCCTGCTCTCAGCTTGGCAATCTGCAGTTTGATTGGCATGGCCCAGGAACTCTGGTGATCTCTGCTCATGACAGCACTTTGAGGAAATAGTCATATTTTCTGTTCTTGCTCCGCACTATACAATTCTTGCTCCCCGTTCCTCGGATCTCCCCCTCCAGCGGCTCCAGAAACCTCTACCATACTGCACTTGCAAGCACAACTTATCTGGAAGCTGGGAATGCAGAATCCCCACAGGCTCCTTTGTGATAGACGATCACCAGGTTGTCCTCAGTACCTTTGAGCTTACAGAAGACATTTTGAGTGGATGCTCGATAATTTTTTTTTTTGAAATGAGATCTAAACCTTTGATAAAACTCGAAATAAATGTAATGGGTGTGTTATTTTGTAGTCCTAACAAGCCATGGGACAAGCTTAGATTTTGGAACTTACTTTCCTACACGTTTTATTATGCTCGTTCTCTGAACATTGTGCAGCTTCACTTGTTTTCCTAGGGCATGACCCATATTTTGGCACAGACTTTCCTGCCTTGGCAAAGAGAGGAATAGCATATGCTGAGAGGTGTGGAAATCATGCCTGATGAACCCTTCCCATCCCTGGCAGCCATGTCCCTTGGCTCTGTTATTTACATTGTTTGATATGTGGGAATCTTCTTAGGCAACTGGACACCCTCCTGTTCACTCCTGTGTCCATGAACATGAGTTTTTCAAAGGCAGAATAAGATTAAATTCTGGGTGGGCAGTGGTGGCGCACGCCTTTAATCCCAGAACTTGGGAGGCAGAGGCAGGCAGATCTCTGTGAGTTTGAGGCCAGCCTGGTCTACAGAGCATGTTTCAGGATAGCGAGAGCCACACAGAGAAATCCTGTGTTTAAAACCAAAACCAAAACCAAAACCCAAACAAAACAAAACAATAAAAGATTAGATTCTGTTTAAAAAGGAGTGGAGTTTGGGCAGATTTGTGGGGTTTAGTGTACTGAGTTTATTGCTACCAAAGAAACTGCAAAATAATTAAAATATTTTATATTCTCTGAAGCTGTGAAAGGAAGTGGGTACTGGAAACTTGAGATAGTGAGCTTCCTTTCAAATCTGAACTTGGGCACAAAACCTAGATCTACCAATCAAATCTAGCATTGACCTTGGAGTCAATAGTAGAGAGGGGAAGTAGCGGGGACTATACTGAAATGATGGTGGTGGTTGTGGCCATTTTCTGTTTCCAAATGTGAAAGTGACAGTGTCTAGTGTTTGGGTGCAAACTGATGTTTACTGTCCCATGGTGGCCTGCATGGTGTCTTCGTAACCCAGTTCTACCAAGGCACATGTTACCCAGCTGCTCTTACAGGCAGACTTACATGCTGGGCTCTGCTGCATTCCTTGAAGGTGCAGAGAGACTCTGCACTTCCTGTAATTCCCTTTCTACTGAACCAATCTTAGTTAAGTTTCCACTGACTCTTTTCCTCAAACACACCGTGTACAAATCTGTTTCCACACCTTCCTTGTGTTCTCTTTTATTTTACCTTGGAATGATATACTTTCAATGGTTTTATCAGACTGTAACTCATTTAAACATCATTATGAGTGGCTATAGAGATGCTTTAGCTCGTAAAAAGTGCTTGTCACACAAGCTTTGATGGTCTGAGTTTGATTTGTAGCACTTGGCTAAGAGTGGAAATATAAGTGACCCCAGGGAATTGTCCTCTGACCTCTACATGTGCACGTTGTGATGTGTACTCCCCCAGTAATAATAAAGTAGAAGCAGTTGAAAAATTATCATGACGGAGTCTTCTTTCTTACTTAGAAGTGTTTGGTCATGGTGACTTGGGAGAAAGCTCACTTGGTAAAGTGCTTGCCATGCAAGCATAAGGTCCTGAGTTCAATCCCCACAACCAAAAAAGAACTGGGCTAGATGGGATGTGCTCATAATTCCAGTGCTGGTGAGGCAGGTAAATCCCTGGGGTTCATGGGCCAAGAACTCTAGCCGAAATGGTGAACTCCAGGATAATGAGACGTCTCATAAACAATGTGGGTATCACCTGAGGAACGATGTCCAAACTTGATTCACCCTCAATACACGCATTCATCCTTATACATGTGAGCATAAACAGAATGTTTGTGCATGTGTGTGTGTGATAAATTCTTGTTTCCCATCACTAACTTCAACACATCACCATTCATTTCTCATTGTCCCTCTCCCTATATGTTTGGTGATTAGAAAGGGAGGAAATTGATTAAGACATCTCACTTATGAGTATTCACATGTATCTCTGAGATAAGAAATTAAAAAATACAGAGGTGGTGGGAGCGTGATTCACTAGTAGAAAGGGAGGCCCTGGGTTACATCCCCAACAAAAGCCAAACACATCAACAACAAAAGCACACTAGCACTATCAGACCTAATAACATGATTCAGTTTTGCTCCATGAATTTTGAGTTTGTTTTAGGGAAGGTCCAAATGCGTTCCACACAGTATGTTTCAGGGATATACTTCTTTTTCTCTATTTTTAAAAAACTGAAGTGTGAGTCACATGTCTATTATATATCCAAAAACTAATGACAGATTTTCTTTCCCCTTTGTTTCATGGTATTTGTTCATATAAGACTGTGTAAATATTGGGTCTCGAGGGATGCCTCAGTGGTTAAGAGCACCAGAATTACCAAAACCAGAATTAGCTTAGCAGAAAATTCTCAAGGAGGACTTAACAGCGATGTTAGGGTCCCTCGTCAATTCCTAAAGGAATCACTGTGGCTAAAACATGATATCGTAAGGGGCAGAGCCACGGGTAAGCTGCTAAAGATTCAGGAAATCACCTCACATCCATCCACATGCAAACGACCCTAATTAAACGCTGTGAGCTATTTAAAAAAATAGATGTGGAAGTAGCAGGGAGCTGTGTTGGGAAGAAGAGGGTTTCTGGGGGGAGTGGGAGGATATAAGAGAGGGAAATTGGGGTTGATCCTCATCAAAATACATTATATATCTGTATGAAATTGTCAAATAGTAAATCAAAAATTATTTGAAAAGCTGGGATTCTATAATGGTGAGGACAAAGTCACATACCCACTCCCACAGGGTGGCAGGTGGCAGTGTAACAGTAACCCTGGGAAGGTTTTCTGAACAGAAAGCAGAATGAGTCCAAAGAAAAGATGGAAGAGGGGGAAACAGCAGCTATATGTGTAGTCTTAAGACAACTCCAGCTCAGGGCCACACCCTAGAGATCTCTCTGGAAACTGTACTTCAATGAAGAAGAACTCAGAAGTCTTGAATTTTCTCATTTTTTTCTTTCACTTTAAGGATAATCCTTTAGTCTGGAGTATCACTCACTGGCCTACACAATGATGGACTTAATGAACTGTTTTGTTACAGTTTTTCGACTCCCAAAGTAGCCAAGGATGACCTTGAACTTCTTCTTGAATCCACCCCTTCCCCTTCCAACAGCTGTGATTATAGGTGTGTGTGCCACACCACTGTTTGATGCAGTGTCAAAAACTGAACCCAAGACCTCATTCATGATAGGGAAAGCCTCTACCAACTACACTATGTCCCACATCTCATTATAGTTCTAAACTTCAATTCTGACACAAGTCTGTGACAGCCTTCCAAGGCTCAACAGACCACAATTAAACATAATTTGCTTCTATTTGTGTATTACAAAAAGGAGGTGCATAGCTTTCTTCAGTTTAAAAAAAAAAACTCCTGGTGGGCCAAGAGATTCAGACAACGAAGAGGCCCAATGTTTCTCAATGTGGGCACCAATGACATTGGCTAGAAAGCTTGCAGTCCTGCACAATGTTTAGCATTTAAGGTTCACGCCCCTCCAAATTCCTGGACTTGCTCCAAGCCCATCAGTTCCTCCTCCCCAATTTTAGCACTGATAATGGAGGACCTGGATGAGATTAGGAATCGAAACACGTGCTCCCTTCTTGCTGTACTTTTCCCATTAACTCACTGCTGAAATCTAATTTCTAGTAGTTCACATATCAAAGAACATCTTGAAGCTGTTGGGGTGATTCCTGATATCCTGGCATGTTACTCTTATTGTTAAGGGCCAAAAGAAGCATTTTAGAAACTATATTCGGCTACAAAATTTTGAGAATTACTACCTCAGTGCAGTGTGCACTTTCCCCAGATCCTTGGTCATCAATAACCCACTTCTACTGGTGATTTTACTGATACGAAATTTAAAAAATGCTTCACTGAGGGAAGAGATGAGAGTGGGTAACTCCTGGGTTGTGCCCAACCATCAGAACAGACAACCATTTAATTTATTCCTCTGGAAGTGAACATACACCAAGAGATGCTAGTTTGAAAAGAATGTCTGAAGATGGTCAAAAGAAACAGCCAAAATTAATGATCTTTGAGTAGCATCTTAATTAATTAATTAATCGATCAATTGTGTATGCTTTCATGTGTGCGTGTGCGTGGGCACCTGCATGTGGGCTTTCAGCAGTTAATAGTTACCTGCTTCCAACGTGGGTCCTGGGGACCAGTCTCAGGTTGTCATGCTCATGGACAATCACATTTTCTAACTGAGCCATCCTGCCTGCCCAGCCGTTTATCAGATTGCCAGTCAATTTTTTTTCTTACTTTTGACCTTGCAACACCACCTCAAACAGGTTTCCTAATCTCTTCTTTTATAGATGAGGAAATTGAGGCTTCTAGGAATCAAACTGACATGTCTAAGATTGCACAGGATTTCTTAGAAAAAAATAGGAATTTCTACAATCTTAAAAGCTATTCTTAACACTGATATCTCAAAGCACTTGTTGTTTTTATATGAAAGGATGAGTCCTGCTGGAACTAATCAGAAGACAAGTCTGGAAGTACAAACGAGTTAAAGTGCTGTCATTTAATACATTACCTAGCTCAGTGCCTTGAAGCTGCACCGACTTGCAATGTTAGGACGATCTCTTTTGAACTCCCAGCCAGTTGAGAAATTGAAAGCAGACGGTGTTTGGTAACTTGGTGCCTTTTAAAATTAACTGAGTCCTCCAAGTGCTGCTTTAGATTAGAGGTGACTAATTGGATAAAAGGGAAGGAGCCCTTCAGCTGATGAAGAGTATTGTAAGAGCCCAGACTGATAGTTCCAGAAAAGGGACACACAAGAACAACTTCTCCAATAATGTTTTCATTACAAAAGTGAAGTGTCCAACACTCCGTTCCAATCGAGGACGAGATGATACGTCGCTGCAGCCCGGAGAAGCTTGGGAGAGAATAGAAAGTCCTTTGATTTTAAAATGGGCTTTAACTCTGAAAGTTTCTAGTGCCAAACCCTTTAGTGTTTTATTTTTTAAATGAACAATCGGCGTGCTCTCATAGATGTCTGAGCTGGGAAGGACAGTAGGAGACCAGGCTGAGTCCGTTCTTATTAATATTAAACAGCCAGGTCTGTACCCTTGGTGCAAACGGGAGAGAGGGAGAGGAGCTGCTGACATTGACAAGGAATCCAAACAGGACTAGCACTATCGGTATCTACCACGTTGCCGCTCCCCGACTTGGCCTTCTGGGAATTGTAGTCTTTGCAGAAGCTGCTTTCCTCGAGATCTTGTGTGCTCTGCCCCGGAGGTACTACAAATCCCAGGACGCATCGGGATCGACCCCTCCCGCCCTGGTGTGAGTGTAAACTCACCGCGCCGGGGAGGGCGGCCGGCTAGCGGGCTTAGCGGCTCTGCGCGGGGCGTGCGGCTTGGGGGACCCAAGTCCCCTCATCTTTGGCAGGTGCTTCCAAGCAGTGGAAGGCGGGCAAGCGGGAGTCATGCAGTCAGAATCTGGAATCGTGGCGGATTTCGAAGTCGGGGAGGAGTTTCACGAAGAACCCAAAACCTATTACGAACTCAAAAGTCAACCCCTGAAGAGCAGGTGAGTGTGACAGCTGGAGGGCTGCGCGGCGGGAGGCCGAGGGGCCCCGCACTTGCTACCCTGGGGCGAGAACAGCCAGTCTGACTAGCAGTGGGACAAGGACCCCATGCCCTTGCCTTGGGGTACAAGGCGACCTGGCCCCTGGCATCTGGGTTTCTGCTCTCAGATGACTTGCTCGCATCCTGGGGTGTCTGACAGAGACACTTCGGGCACCGCGGGTCTCTTGGGATGGGTGGCTCATCCAGGCGCGGGGACCCTCGGCTGCACATGACAGATGCTGAGTTGAATGGGGGCTGGGGCGGTACCCGGTGGTGTAGGAGGAACACCGGACGGGGACCGTGATCTGGTGGTACCGGACGGCGGAGTTTTTCTGAAGATTCTAGGAGGCTGAGGGCTCCGAGAGAGAGGGAGAGCTTGGAGTGGTGGAGATCCGATGCTCCAGGGAAGCAATAAAGTGGCCTGGAGAGTCTCCTGGTAGTTCAGACTCTCTGGGAGAGACTGCTCCAGGTGGCCCCTAGATTAAACTGAAGTCCACTAGGGCTTTTTTTCCCACCTGCCACTGGAACACCTCAGTCCCCAGAGGGGTTGGTGGCAGCGGGTGGGCGTGTCTCCCCAGCTGGGCAAGTTCTCAGGAATAGAGTTCCTAGCAAATGCAAAAAAAAAAAAAAAAGGAAGGGAGGAAGGAAGGAAGAAGGAAGGAAGGAAGTTCAGAGGCCTGTGGTGGTTGGGAATGATCTCTTTTTGGCTACTACACACGTTTAATTCCCCAGGCACTTCAAAAACTTCGGGACTGGAGTGAAGATGCCTCCAGTCTGGTTCCTCCCAACTCTGTACATCTGCAGCACCCTTATCCTGTGCATCACTGTCTGTTGCTCTTTGCGGGGCAGAATCAGTTATCTTCCCTTTTCACTCTCCTTGGTCACTCTGAGTCGGTAGCACTTCTTCTTTGCACTGTTTACAGAGAGGGGGATGGTCGCTGGAATCCGTGCTAGGCAAAGAAAGGTGTTACTTCTACCCCTTTCAGTAGTGAAATGAGATGAGGCTGAGACTGGAAGCATCATCACCTTGTCTCTCAACTGTCACTAGGGCCTAGATGAGTGAGGTTCTCCTGGCAGAGGGGCAGAGGACCTCGCTTTCAGGGGAACGAAGGGCCAGGGAGGTAGAAGTCAGGAGTGGAAGGGATCCTTGTTTTTGGAGAGAAAGAGACTGAGTCTTAACTCTACTGGAAAAAGGAGCCAGGTTACTTTCCTTCAGGGCTGGGGCTGGACCTTGAATCCAGTTAGGAGAACAAACTCTGGGAAGAGCAGATGTCCCTGGCTGCCCTTGCAAAAAGCAGGCTTTTTGCACATGCTTGTGGCAGAGTGAAAGGAAATGTGTTAGGCATTGAGATGCGTAAACTTGTCCTTTCACTGGTGGCTTCTTTTCATAATGGCTATTTTGTATGTGGACATAGATTGTGTGTATTGGGTGCTCTGAGTGATACTGTGTAAGGGGTATTGTTGGTTATGCTCATTAGGCTTTATCTGCATGTGGCTGAAGGGACCAGTGTTTTACTGAGCAGTCCCTGCTTTTGCTTCTATAAGCAAATGCTTACATAGCCGGAATGAGGGAGGGAGTGTGTGTGTGTGTGTGTGTGTGTGTGTGTGTGTGTTCCTGAAAGAAATGAATTAACTGGACTGTTGAGAAGGTTTTGATGGTGGTTGATACATTTAATGAGTTTGAGGGAGTGAGGAAAATATGCTCTGGAGAAAACCAATGAGGGCCCTGACACTTATGTGGAAGGATCTGGTTCTGTTCTTTGTCACAGTCAGCAAGAATGGCATGCAGGAGCACATGTCCTCTGTAGCTAGCTAGCATGGGGAAGGAAAAATGTGGGTGTGTGGGCACAAACAGCTTCACACGTTGGTACTAGAAGCAGGTGCGAGGTAGGATGGAGGAGACATATGCTCTTTGAAATAAACCAGTTAAATAAAATATGTGAGTAAGTATCTAGAGTAGGTGACATTTCCTTATATTGTTTTTGACAGTTGTCCTGATGATATTGTCATTTACATATGTTGTGTGACTTTAAGTGGGCTTCATGTGGTTCAGGGTCTTCTCTTTGTTTTTAATTTGTGTTTTTTACTGAGGCACCCTTTAAGTCCTCTTTGGGAAGAAGTTGTAAGGAAAGTTGCGGACTCTTGTAATAAGGCCATTTATCCATTGTATTGTTTAGATCAGTGTTTCTCAACCTGTGGGTCTCAACACCTTTGGGGTAGAACGACACTTTCACAGGGGATGCAAATTAGACATCCTTCATCTCAGATAATTACATTACGATTCATAACAATAGCAAAATTACAGTTATGAAGTAGCGACGAAATTAATTTTATGGTTGGGGTCACTATGACATGATGAACTGTGTTCAAGGGTTTAAACAGTAGGCAAATTGAGACCCACTAATCTAGCTTTGTTCCCAAACTCACCTATTTCTTGTCTGTTTCTCTGCTGTGACTTTAACCAAGACAGTGTCAGTCTTTGCCTGGGTTATTGCAGCAACTCTTAACTCTCTTTAGCCTTGGACACTTTCAGATTTTTAATTTAGCAGCCACAATATTCTTGTTAAAATGTTTTTTTTTTAGGACTGAGACCATGGTTCAATCAGTAAAGTGCTTGCCATACAAATATGAGGGCCTGAGTTTTATTTCAGGTACCCACATGAAGACGCCAACGGTGGTGGCTGGCAGTTGTAATCCCAGCACTGGGGAGGTAAAGATCAGTTTGCTAGCAAGCCAGTCTGTCTGAATTGAAAAGTTATAGATAAAAGTGAGAGATTCTGTCTCAAAAAATAAGGTGAAGAGTGACTGAGGAGGGCACCTGAAGTTGACCTCTAGTCTTCACATGTATGCACATACACATAGATGCACCCCCCTGTACACAGTGCACCTGCACATACATGTGAACATATATACACTTATACATATGCACATACACAAAATTAAATAAAAAATACCCACATGATTTTCAGTCGGAGGTCAAATCTGCTTCCTTGGGAAGAGAGCTGCGATTACTCTTCAGCAGGCGGATTCCAGGGATGTGGTCGCCTCTTTGCAGTACCCAGGACAGCTTCCCCAGCAAAGGACCACCTGGGTCCTGTGCTAAAACTCAAGCTGGATCATGCTGGTCTCTCTAGTCAAAGCCCTCCATGGCTCTTATTTTTCCTCATTCCTTCACACGGCACCAGGCAGCCCACATAGTCAGGCTGCTGACCAGCTCTGACCTTACCTCTTGCCACTTAGCGTTCCAGGAAGAGCCCAGGCTCTTCTACCTCTGAATCTTTGTGCGCTGCGCTAGCCTCTGCTTGGAGCATCCTTTGTCCAGACAGACACAGTACGCACTACCCCACCAACTCCTAACCTTCCTCTCAGTGTCATTCTCACGTTCCCCTGATTCTCATCCCATGGATAGTGTGGCCTCCTGTGGCCATCTTGTTCATAATTACTCTCCCTCCGAACTCTCAGGCTTCCTTTTCCAGCTGTGTCTCCTTCATAGTCTTATAATTTATAATCCAATTTGACAATAATTTATGCTGAATACATGTACATGTATATATATGCCTTGTACATAGATATATAGATACATATATAACATACATACACATACACACATATCTAAATGTATATATGTGTGTATGTATATGTATATATCAGACCTCAGGACTCCACGGTGGCAAGAATTTCTCTACATGGTTTCTTGACTCTGGAGTCCCCAGAACTGAGAACAGTCAGTCACTCAGCCTCAGAGTTCTTGATGTTTCGAGATAGATGATTCTTTACTGTTCAGGGCTATCCGATGTGAAGATTAATGCCTGGTAGTATGTATTTGTTGAACACATGTGCATTTCTCCTTTAGTGTGCCACAAAGGTAGCGTGTTTAACTTTTGTTTTTGTACTCACTATTGTGTTCTTTTACAAATACATTGCCAGCAGTCCCTTCTTCAAGGACGAAGTTCCATATTCTTCAGTGGGGCTCAGCCCAGATATTCAAATATTCCAAATGTCGCTGCAGCTCGTCCTGGTCTTACTGACTGGTGGAGTGCCGTAGGAAGAGATGCAGCAGGAGCAAAAGTTCTCGGGATGAATGGTGTCTTCCTGAGAATGACTTCTCCGCGATGGGTCGCAGAAGAAACAATCACAGTGGATCCAGATTTATACACTGGCAAGTCACACCAGGGGAATGTCCTTGAGCTCCTGGGTACAAGTGGGCAAAGCCTGGAAGGTCTTTTGGTCTGAACTGCAGAACCCAGTGGTGTGGCCCATGGCCTTCCGATAGGTTTACTCTGGAGAAGCCTACACCTTTGTAGTTGCTGATGCTCTTTTCCTGAGCAGGCGTAGGAACTGGCTTCATTTGGTCCCCGTTTCCTCCTACAAATTTTAGTACTGTTCCAGACAGTATTAAATTTCCTGCAGATTAGAAATGGCAGTGTAAGCCAGTGTTAAGTTAATCATGGCAAGATGGGCTGCTGCCGTGGTGCCAAGTGCGGATTCAAAGAGAGGCGTGTGGAGTTTGCATGCGTGTGTGGTGAGATGAGAAACATAGGCTGTTCTGTTCCCACACGACACAAGCCCACTGGATTTTGCTGAGGCTTCACCTTCAGTTTTCATGCTAAAAATGCCCTTTTATTTTAGGAAATAATAATCCATGTTTGGCAAAACAAAACTGTCAAGTCAATCTCAATCTCTCTCCCTATCTCCTTTTCCTTCTCTCCTTCCCCCACCCCTGCACTGCTGGTTTGTTTGGTTTTGGACATTTTCTTTTTTTAAAAAATTTTTTTATTTTTCTGATTGTCAGAAAAATGGCAGGGGACCATTAGCTTAAAGCCTGGAAGCTTCACTTTGTCATTGTATTGTCCCTAACTAGCTGGGTGATCCTGGGCAGGCCTGGTGATCTCCAGCTTAGTTTCTTCATCTAGCAAATAGGGGCTTCTTCCCAGAGACTAAGAAAATGAACAGTGATACTGACTTTGGGGATGGTGCTGGCCCACAGCCATTGCTCAGCAAATGAGAGTACATGTGGCTCTTGTTTTCCTTTTTCTTAGTGAGCTCCGACATTCTGGAAT
Organism: Ondatra zibethicus; assembly: GCA_004026605.1. Classification (NCBI taxonomy): domain Eukaryota; kingdom Metazoa; phylum Chordata; class Mammalia; order Rodentia; family Cricetidae; genus Ondatra; species Ondatra zibethicus. The sequence continues at coordinate 12,737 of PVIU01010056.1, forward strand.
GTGTTTGTGTTTAGTACACCGTGGCTCACTTCTCCAAGACAAGTCTTGTTATGTAATAAAACTTCCTCAATCTTGCAAATTCATTTTTACTTTCCTTCTAATAAGTGTTCAGAAATTTATTTTTGCGTTTTATATCTTTGAGCCATCTGATAATGGTTTATTTCTGCGGGTTAAACACGGGCAAATGTGACATCGGCACACAACATAAAAATTTATAATCAGCATGCATTTTCAAGTCTGAGTACACCAAAATTAATTGGCTAACAGGTGTTTAGTAGGTGCCAATCCCTGTTCAGAGTGTTTTTATATGAGCAAAATATACTATCTCAGCCTTATGAGATGGCTCGGCTATTGAAGGCTAAGGCTCAAAACCAAAAAGAAAAGATATATTTAATCTTTGCAAAGCCCAAGTAGGCACTAAGAACAAAGGTGCTACTAATTATGATGTTAAAACTCTCTAGTCCTGATTGTATTCCAGGTGTTTTTCTGAACAGAACAACTAGTTCTCACCTAAGCCTTGGGCATTTGTATTTTTAGTTTCCACTTTTTATACAAGCACTAGATAGGGCTCAGATTTAAACAGAGGTGGTCCATTTAGACACCAGGCTCTTGTTAGCTAGTGTGCACTGTCCTGTACAAGGCAATATGCATGATCATGCAGAATCCAAAGCTTCAGCCCAAACTCCCAGTAGGGCAAGAGGCAGAGAACTTGTACACTCAGTGACCATACAAGTCAGAGTGTGGCCTGCCATGGTCATCAGCAGTGGGTGTTTATTTATTAAAGGAACCAGTATTGGCGTGGTGTCAGGCATTGGTTCTGTGAGTGAGTGAGGGGATCTGAATATGACCTTCAAAGTGAAGCGATATTCAAACAGTTGAGAAGGCATGAGATGGCGTGGAGGGCTTGCTCCTCAAGGCTAGCAGACTCTGGACGAGGCTGGAAGGTTTAGGAAGCCACACTGTGTTGTGACCATGTCTTGGCCACTTACCCAGTGCATCTGGCTTCAAGATGCCTAATGTCATGGAATCGCCACCTACCTTTAAGATGGGACCAATAGACCTTATATTCTTGATATTGGTATAAGTTTTAAAATAGAGGCAAAAAATGACTATATGTTTAGCATAGACCTTTGGTAATTGATAGTGGATCTTTCTTTTCTGGTAGAATTGCACTTGTCTCCTCTTAACAAGTCAGCTCTTACAGGCTTAGGAGCAAACTAGACAAGACTGAGGTGTCTCAACCTGGCAGATGTTCCGTCCTCATTATGCAGATGAGCTTTGCGATATGATTAGGCGGAACACTTGATTAAAGTGGGATTCTAAGTGTTGGTTTTGTCTGCTATTGGAGATTTCCTCTTCCCGGAGTGCCGCTATTTATAGTTTCTTTAAGTGTGTGTATGTTTGATTCCCTTTGAGTTCTGCAGTGCAGTTTGCACAAGCTGATGTTTAGATCTGCTCCAGTTGTGCAAGAAGTGGAAAATACCCTTTTTTTAGAACAGGTCACATGTGCTTGCTGTCAGGAATAGGACCTCAGTGTAGAAAAATGTATCTCAGGACAAATCAAAATTACTAAATTTCTCTCTCCAACTGCTTTGTTTCAGAACTGGCAGTATTAGGATAAATAACAGGAAAAAATATCCTGGGTTACTATTCTTCATTTGGTCATCTGTCAAGGACAGCAAGAAAGAGTTCGGTTTGTTTTTGTGTGTGTGCTTGTGTGAGTAGCAAGTATAAAATGTGCTGTACTGTTAGGTTTGTCTAATCAAAGTAAATCATAAAAATATGTTTAAGCACTCTCCAAGGGTGGGTTATTTGGAGGAAATGATCAAGAAGGCAGGTCAGAGACAGTAACTATGGTTATCGCAAGCTTTCGGTATTAGCACGATAACTTTACAGTTGATCTAGACGGTGTTCTGTGTCTAAATACTATGCCTGGAGGAACAAAGTTATACCAAAACTATGCCAAAACACAAAGTCTGCACCTCTCTCTCCTGGAGGGCTGGGTCTTCACTGGAAATCCCCCTCCCTGTTTCTGGTACCAGCATTTCCCAAGGCCTACTCTGGCTTGTGATTGGTAAACCCAGTTCTCTAGGTTGCTTCTTAAATATGGCTTCCTTGTCTCTTTGCTCCATTGTTTCCTCTTGTGTTGGGTCAAGCATGTTGTGGAGGATAACGGGGTGACCCCTTGAGGTGGTCACATGAGACCCTTGTCTTGAAATTTTTGTAATTAGCCTCCTGTCCTTCACCATCACTTCCTGGTTCTTCTCAAGAGCTGGGTGCTGTGGTCCAGGCACACAAGGCATAAGAGATGTGACCTTACCGGTGGTTTTCTACCCCAGCTGGAAACTGAGTCAGGCTGGGCTGAACAGCAGAGTCCTGGGGGAGGGGAATAAGGGTAACTGGTAAAAAAAGAATCATAGGGCTGAATGTTATACCTCAACTTCATGAGGGCCCTGTCATGGCTCCCCTATCCCTGACTCCCTCAGTCTCTCAGCCATGTTGTGCTCTGAGGTCAGAAGGACCTGCACGGATTTGCTTTTCTTCTTACCCCACCCCCATTTCTTTCCCTTTTTACAGCAGTTATGTATTAAGCATTTCTATGGTGTCTGGCTCTTGCTGGCTGCAGGGAATGAAATATAAATTAGATAGCCAGAGGTTTTTTTTCCCCTTTCTTTTTTACTTCTGTCGTGGAGGTAGGGACTTCTGAGTTAATACTGAACCAAAGAAATGAGCCAGGTGATTTGTGGTCACTGCGGTGGAGTGTGACTGAGAAAGAAGCCGGCTGTCTGAGGTCGGCAGGCCAGGGAGGGCATGGGGAAGTAAGTGCTTCTGAAGTAAGACCTGACACGATGAAGAATGTCTGACATAAAGGTACACACCTGGGTGCTACTACTCACTAGCTCCGTGACTTTAAACAAGTTACCCAGCCTCTCTGAATGTGAGAGCCCTCTTGAGTAAAAGAACTACTTTGCAAAATTTCTACAAAAATAAAAGGTGTAATGTATAGAAAGCAGCTAACATCAGTTTGGCAGTGAGACTTATTGAAGGTAAGATGTGAAAAGTGGAGAAAGAATAGATGTTAACCTATCTTGGTTGTGAGCATTTATAGTTTGGTTTTGTGTGTGTGTGTGTGTGTGTGTGTGTGTGTGTGTGTGTGTGTGTTTTCTTAGTATTGGATGAGTCAAGTTTCATGCTTGTCTTTGTAAAATTAACTGTGAACTAAGAATGGAGATGGGTCTTTTTTTTATTATTATGTTATTTCCTTTGGAATAGTCTGGCTCCCTGTTGTCCTGCTGTGTCTTCACTGATGTCATATCTGACCCTGCCTGGCTTGGGAATGGGCTTTGGGTAGGACTTGGGGTTACTTTTTTGGGTGTAAAGATAAGGTCTGAGTAAATGAGGATTCACCAGCAGATTTCCCAAAACATGTGCATCCTCCTCCTCCCAGCCCTAGTCTCAGCAGTAGATCAGGCCCCTTGGTGGGAAGTGTTAGCCTTCGTGCAGAAGTGAAGAGAAGAAGCTAACTTCCCACGCTCTGCCCAGCTCTGCCAGCCTTGGCTTCCACAGACGGTAGCTTTTAACATGACCTCTTTGAAAGCTATTTTTTCAGAAACCATGTCGATAGTTGCGTTCTCTCTTTCACATACCTGTAGATCGGTATCTTTCAGAAGGTGATATCAGTGAGAAAGCAAATCTTTCCCATCTAAACCAGAGAGTTCAGGTCTAGGGGAGGCACTGGTGGGCTCCAGTTCTTCTATAAGAAGCGGTGGCTCATTGAGCAATTTCAGGAAGGCGTGTGTGGGCTTCGCCTTCCCTCCCCTGCCCCTTCCCCAGCGTGAGTCATTTGCTGAATCATTCACACACATTCCCTCACTTTCCATCTGATCAAAGACATCATTGGAAAAGTGGTTTCCTGACCAATAGACTATGCCCAGCTTGTATTTGCAGACTATATATTTTCATTGGGCAGAACTTGCCTTGTCTAGAAGAAGTTGTGAGGCCGAAAAGATTTATTTATGGGGTTATATATGAATTTAAAAGTGACAGTCAGATGAAGGTGCTGCGTTTACTTTGGTCCCTTTTTACATGGAAATCACAAACATGGCTTTCTTATTTAAGTCAGGCACCAGAACCATAGAGGTAAAGTCTGCCAGAGGACCTAGGTAACACATGACCCCATTGTTCTTTTGATCTGACCAAGGTCTCTCCAGAACTAGCAGAGACAGCACTCCACAGTTAAGTGGGCGAAACCACATGTGGGTACGTGTGTGGTCAAATCTCAGCTACCTTTCCATGCAAAGGACTGGGTACACTTTATCTCCCAGTTTTCTGTAGAAGGGCAGTGAGTTACCCCAGCAGCAGCTTTCTCTGCTTGGCTTTCTGAGCCTGCAGAATGGCACCGTGCAAACTTCGTACACTGGTCCGTAGAACCCTTTGGAACCAATTCATCATGCTTTTGGCTGAGAATGACTGAGAATAACCATGGCGATCATATGACCAGTTAGAGTCCTTTATTTGCAAAGGGTAGCTTCAGTTGTGCCTTCTGGAAATGTCTATTTATTTTTAAAGTCAGCATTTCTAATAGCCTAGGTGAAGCAAGCCCAACAAATATGAGCAGCTGGCACAATTCCTTGCGACAAGCCAAGTGCAATTCTGTCCGTTTGCTGCAAGGAAACACACGTGGAGAGTAATTTGCGAGGTTGGCCACTGACTGGAGTGTCCTGGACAATCAGACTGCAGACTTTTTGGAACCACACCTTGCATCATTCATCATAGCATGGTAATTTCCCCCATCATCCCACTAATAATATTTTATCTAGGTAAATGCTGGGTGAGTAAATGGCGAATGATGGGAGTGTGGAATGCAGTCCCAAGGATGCAGGCTGGAGGTGGACGCTTTACAGCCGTGAGTTAGAAGTGAATGAGAGGACTGATTGGGCTTGCTTGGTCATCACAGCAAAGGCACTGAACTGTACAGTTTAGCAGGAGCTGAGGGCTCAGCGATACTTTAGGGTACTCCATTCACTTTGGAGAGTCTTTTCCTTGTAACCCCTTTCTGTCTCTGTTGATTCCACACACCTGACAGCTTTCTGGTTCATTCTCACTGGCAGCCAGCATCCCTTCCCTTACACATTTCTCCTACTGGATAGTTTCATTTCACTTCTGAACAATCTCTTTCCCAAGTTCAGTCTCTTTCACATGCCTGGTCCTTGTAGTTGAGTCTCATGTGATAGATGCCTGGTCCCATGTCCTTCTCACAGGAGTTGGTTTCAGGGATGTGCTGCACCCTAAGCGGACCCCAAGAGTTCCTTGGGTCCTGCCACATCCCTTGTGTAGTTCCACCGAAGAGCTTTCTAGACAGAATTACCCTCCTCCCTTAAACAAACAAACAAACTGGTGACAGTGATTATTCTTTACCTCTGATGTGACAATATGGGCAACTCCACATGATTTTTACTGAAAGTATTCTGTGTTAGGGAGGTGTTCATTCTAAAACATCACTCTAACAATGATTTAACAAAGAGGGAGGCCTGGGGTCTATGGAACTGTATTTGAACAGTGGTAGTTAGTAAATGTGCATATTCAGGTCTACCAGCCCTGTGGAGCTTCTGGGATGCTCCGCCTCCATTTCTGATCTAGTAGCCCAGGATAGGGTCTGAGAAGTCATATGTCTAACAAATTTGTAACTGTTACTCTGGTTGGAGGGTGGCATCTTTCTTTGAAGAGGTGGTAGAGGGTGATTTTACTCAATGAACTTGAAATTGCAAAGATGTTGGTTATAAATCATGTATAATGACAAGGTTGGCCCCGTCAGGTGACAGAATATTCAAATTAATCATGTTTAATTAGAAAAAGAAATTGATGGCTAAGTGACACAAAAGTCCAAGACTATGGATGGTAGGTTTGCCCGAGAGTTTGCCTTTTGAGTGACTGACGGATTGGCTCAAATCTTGAACTGGGGGTAGTTTCCCCCAACTCTGTGAGGGTGGAACTGGAAGCAGACCGAAGTCACTTGACTGAGAGATTGGGTTGAGAAACAGGGTGATGGTGGTTTGGGGCACGTCCACATGACCGAATTGTTTTCCACAAAACTTCTGCTGAATAAAACTTGAAATACGACTGTCAGCCTGTTTTCCCATCTCTAATGAATTCCAGACAGTTTGTAGAGTGTGGGAGCGTCCAAAACAGAGGGGCGGAAGATTGGGCTGAGCCAGAGTTTGCTCTGTCACACACAAGGCTGCCTCTTCCTCTTTGTTCTAAGCACACTGCTCATTCCTCTTATGGGGGTAGAGCAGGATGGGGCGGGGGCTATGAGAAGGAAGGTCAGGGCCAGACAAATTAAGTTCATAAGAAAGTTCCAGACTCTGGATTTACCAGAAATGCAACCTGCCCATGTTTAATCCACTTAGACACAAATGTTTTGAATTATGTGTTTTTGCTGTTGTTGCCCAGTGAACTTCTCCAGAGAAAGAACCCTCATCTGTTCTGAACATAAACTGGCTAAGAGCTTTCACCACCAGTTCAGGAAGCCTAAATTTAGGAGAACGTGGAATTGAACTTAAGTTCCACTTTTGCCACCCTTTTGCTGAGTACCCCAAGCATGTGGTCCCGGGGGGCCCAGTTTCAGTGTAGGGCTGGCAGGAGGTAATGAATGGGTCACAACACAGTACGAAGTTAGAGGGTAATTATGTGAGTTGACAGAGATTTGTAGGACTGGGGACATAACTCAGGTAGTATGTTTGCTGTGTAAGCGTGAGGACCCGAGTTTGGTCCCCAGGACCCATCTAAGAAAGTAGAGTGTGGTGGGCATGTGTTTGTAACTAGGGCTTAGGAGATGAAAATAGGTGGAGCCAGGGGCTTGCTTGCTAGAGAATTCAGCCTACTTAGTGAGCTTCAGGCCAATGAGAACTACCCCTGCCTCCCCCACCCCATATACACAGAGAAGTAGGTAGCACCTGAGGAACCACATCTGAAATTGACCGCTGGCTTCTGTATGAACTTGTACATACGCGCATGCATACCCCCACCCCCACACACATATAGTATCTGTACACATATGAACTTTCTCACATACACATAGAGAAATGTGGAGGAATATGTGAATGTAGTCGTCGGCCCAAATCCTGGCTGTTACTCCCTCCCAGTTAACCTTCATACATGTCATCCACTAGGCTTCTGACGTGAAATAGACTTTTCTTTTTGATGCCATAGTAAGGAGGGAATGACTCAAGGGCAGGCAGGATGAGAAGCAGGTCCATAGAAAAGGCCCGAAATAATTGCCAAGTTGGGTCATCAGCATTGGAATCTTTGAGAGTTGATCCGGGTCAAATAGTGGGGAATGGTGGGATGCCTTAGAGGGAGATATTTAAGGCTGGCACGAGCTGTTTACACGTGAGGCATTACCCTTTGTGGCCAGCAGCCTTTGTCTTTATCAACATGTTTCCTTTCATCGTAATTACAGAGCATGGCTGGGTGGAGAACGCATAAGAAGAGGCACTAATTGGAGTTGTGCAATCTCATGGCGGCTCAGTGCCACTGCTGTGTCTGTACAGGCTCCTGTGATTGCTAACTGTCCCCAACCAGCCTTGTCCATGTTGACCTCCTGCTCGCTGGTCACACATGTTACACCGTCATCTCTTTATGTAGTCATATTCATCTGGTATCAGTCAGGAGACCTCATCTGCCCAAACTTCAGGAGCTTTCTGTCTTCCTGTACGTTAGGAAGTTAGAAACTGAGTTTGAAATGTTCTCCTCTGACACCAGTATGATTGCGTTTCTTGGCCATTGAAACTTTTCTCTCTTGAAAGTAGTGGTTAACCTACTGTTTAGAAAATAGAAAGGAGGGGGCTGGAGAGATGGCTCAGAGGTTAAAAACACTGGCTGCTCTTCCAGAGGTCCTGAGTTCAATTCCCAGCAACTACATGGTGGCTCACAACCACCCATAATGAGATCTGGTGCCCTCCTCTGGCATGCAGACAGAACACTGTATATAAATAATAAATAAATCTTAAAAAAAATAGAAAGGAATTAACCTGAATAGTAACTGTCTTTTCTAGGAGAACAGTTTCATTATATACTAGGCATATGTAAAGGCCTTCATCAGTAAGTGTTCAGCAATGTGCCTGGGTACCAGCATGCTCACCTCTTTAATTTTTGATTTAATGAGAAGATGGCTAGAGAAAGGTTACAACAGATACAGGCATGGTGGTACATACCTGTGATCCCAGAACTCTGGAGGTTGCGGCAGGACAATCTTGAATTCTAGGCCACTTGGACAACATAGCAAGACCCTGTCTCAGAAAACCAAACCAGAGCAAGCCAAAACAGAACAAAAGACTGCATCATATGTCAGCTGCCCTGCCAGGTGTAACTGTGATGTTACTCACTCTGTGCTGGTTGTTCACCATCCTTGCCCACTACGGCAGTTGGTGTTATCTGTGCCACTGGCCGTGTCTTTGCAGCGCAAGTTTAGGGTCTGGATGAAATAGAAGAAATGGAAAGTCATAGAAATGTTCATCTGAAGGAGCTGGGGATTTTTCATCGTGCCTAAGTCATAATCAGATTTTCTATGGCTTAAACACGCTGACTATATGGTTGATCTTCACATATGTATGGGGATATACAGCAAAATTTTGAGTTCAAACTCGTCCTGAATGAATTGAAGAGTCTTTCACACCTTTCCTCACAACTATTTGCTCTAGTGTACGTAGGAATGGGAACAGATTTACCAACTGTAGCGTAATTAAAGGATGCCCATGAGAGCCCGTGATAAAGGGTAGCAAATGTTTATTGGGGAACCCTCACAATAAGGAAGTCACTGTGTTTCTCTGCTCTGGGGTGCTGGGAGCTGCCAACTGAACTCTGACTACCAACCAAGTGAAAGAAAAAAAAGGGCTGAGCATGCTTCCTGTCTGTGCTTATAGTACCTCAGACCACGCCCTAATGGGCTGGTATCTAAAATGCTATTGACTGAGTTCCCACAATAAACGACCGGTTAATTGCACACATGTGCACGTACACACACACACACACACACACACACACGTACAAACACATGCACACGCATACACGCATACACGCACGCACACACCTTCTACCTGAATCCAGCTGTACAAACATAAAAACATATGTTTTGTTTTTTTTCCCCCAGGGTAGTTGCAGCCTTGCTGTGTCATTCTGAGGGACACGGCTTCTCTCCTGAGGGTTATAAGAAACAAGCAGCATGAAAATTTTCTTCCTTCCATGTTGTTGAAGCAATGACATACAGAGCCAGGTTCTTTGAGGCCAGAGAGGATGGAGCCTGAGGAGGGCTGCTTAGAGCCATCATGCCTAATGGGTATCTGAACCCTGAACTTCAGTGAGAGGAATGGGTGATTCCATGGAGAGTTAGGGGTACAGCTTGATGGGAAAGTTGTCAGAGTAGATGGATTTATTTATTTCTTTATTTGGCATCTAGCTGGGTGGTATGAAGAGGTTTGCCTCCCTCTCCGATTTTTTCTGAGTCTTGGCCTGGGAGTTAATTTGTAGCATTCTCAGCATATATATTTTGCTCTTCCAGGTGAGGGCCGATCTCACAGGTATTGAGCCCACTGTGGAGTCAGGAAATAACGATGAGCAAGAGAGTCAAACTGAACATTGTTACCCTTGGCCAGGGGAAGGGTAGCTTGCTGGGCAATAACTCGATCAAGGGTCAGAGGAGGTCTTCTTAGAAGAAATGAACCTGATTGATGGTTACGTCTGCTACTCTAGGGATAAATACACTTTAAATGGTATTCACTGATGGCACCCTTCAGCTGCCATTGTACTTGAAAGCCTTACTTAAAAAAAAATCAAGCTCCTTGTATTTATAAATAGGCCAGTGGTAACACTTATTTTACTATAAGTCTCCAAGAGGACAGAGAGTTTGATAGTTTGTTGGGTATGTCAAGTACCCAGGACACTGAATGACCCCCAAATGGTTTTGAAAGAAAGAATAACCAGAATGTGCTGGGGATGTAGCTTGCTTGTTAGAGTGCTTGCTTAGCATGTACCTTACATACTACACAACACTGGGGCCTATGTCCAGCACCAGCTAAAGCCAGCTGTGTGGTATACACCTTTGCTCCCACTTCTCCCCGTTCCAGGTGAAGGCTGAAAGATTGGAAGGCCAAGGTCATCCTCAGTGTAGCCTGGGATGCACAAGAATCCATTTCAAAAACTAAAAATACAAGAAAACTTCAAATAAGAATTGGATAAAAGGGTTTTTTTGTTTGTTTGTTTTTGATGTGTTCAAAGGGCTCTTCTGGGAAATGGGCAGGAAATGGTTTTAGACTTTACCCTTATTAGCTATCCCCCTTGTTAGATTTTTCTGAGCCCAAGTTTTCTCTCCTGTATAATAGACTATGGTAGAATTTCCCTCTTGGGACAGTGCAGTGGCATGTAAGGTGCCCAGTATCCAGAACCCTCAATACAGTAAATGAGTAGGCAGGAGATGGCTGTTGCTTTTGTTGCTAAGGGGGGCAATAAACTACAGCCAGCATGCCTTATTTTTGGTGGTTATGTTCTATACCACCACTAAAACCATCAAATTTGTGAATACTGCATTATTCTCAGGGCAATAACGAGGTAGTTTCCTGAGAGCCCCTAGTCTCAACCTTTTTTGTTAACCAGTGAATGCCTAACTGTCTTAAGTGTGGTTCCTGTTGAAGGCACTGTATTTTATGGATATTATTGACTAGTTAACACTGAACTTACCAGTAATGCTGTATCTCATGTCTGAGCAATGCTTATTTCACTACCTATGCTGTCTCCCCACTCAACAACCTCTTAGCATGTAGCAGCACGAGGGGCAGTGGCTCAGCACTGTGCCGGGAACTGTTTAAGTAGCGGGGTCACCAACACAAAACACGAAGACGCACTGACAGGATGCTTGTCTACAGTAGGGTGTGAGTGTGAGTAGGACCGCAGGTCCTAACCTCATTTGACCTCAGTGGGGAGTGTGCGCATGGGGCTACTTGGATTTCTTGCTATTCTATACATGTCCACCTTTAACTACAAGAAAGCCACAAATGTTGATATTGGGGATTACAGATTCTAATTACCAACTGGATTTGAAAATGGGGAGCCCCTAAATAATGGAAATTGACTTTGCTGAAAATGGTCTTCTAGCCGCTATACTCCTATAGCTCCACTGTGGTGGGTTGCACCTCAGCCGTGCTGATGAAGGACTGTAGTCTTCATTTTGCCTTTTTGTCTGCTCTAAACATGACCCAGCGCTGCCAGATTGTTAATACTCTCCGGGCTTCACTGTTCGGGTATGGTATTTTTGACTTTGGTATAGTTCCTTTTGTTCATTTTTTAGGAAGATGGAATGTGAGAGTCAAGCCTTGTGGGGGGGAAAAAGACAGAGAAACTATGAGGTCTTTCCTGAAGAATCCAGGAGAAAGCAGATGGCATAGAAATGTTCTGAAGTACCCAGATCCGGCTCACTCAGGGCTTGGAGTTTACAGGTGGTGGTTTTGATTTCCTCCTGTACTGGAAACCAGTATATTATAGACCACAGTCATTACTGTAAACATTGGCTGAGTACTTGTTATTGGTGCTTGGCATTCTTCTAGAAGGAAGCAGAGAGGAACTAGTTTCAGACGCACAATTTACTAAGATAAGAAAACACAAAAAGTCAACAGTAATAGCAACAGCAACCACATATAGCATTTTAAAAACCCTTATTATGGCCCATGTCTTCGGCTGTAGTTTGACTTGCTTTTCTTGTGTGTTTGAATACTATAGTACTCTAAAAAGTGCGTGTTATACACGCACATGCGCACATGCACATGTACCTTTAGTCCTGAGGAAGATTACCTGTGTAATTTTCTTCTACACTTTTCTGTGTTAGAATTAAACTGCCAGTAACGAATAATTTGTACCTTGGTGAATTTTAACCACACCAAGGCATCTGCTATCCAACAGATATGGTGTGAGCTGTTTAAAACGTTTTTATAATATAATTCTCCCATGAGATTGGCCAGCTCCCATTTTATAGATGAAGAAATGGAGGCTTGCCTGTCTTCTTCTCCTTGGATATGTTAGGCTACTCAAATAAAGATGACATCAAGATTTAAACGTAGGGATGTCCAGCTTGGTCGCTCATGTCTTTCTCTGTCACTCCTTGGTGGGTGCTGGCTATGTTGTGGTTCAGAGGGAGTGGCAGGTGTGAGCAAGGGTGACAACTCATTGTTTTTGGAATGGAAAAAGGACTAGGTTTCTGATGAAGTAAAGACCAAGGACTCAAGGTGTGGCTGAGCATTTCAATCCAAGATAAATAGATCTGTGTATTAAAGGTGCTCATAGCATACCTGGATAAAAAGCCCTTTGTTTTCCAAGTTGCTTCTGAAGGAGGAAGGGGAGATAGTTTGTGATGGCTCCCACAGAAGATAGGATGTTGACTTCTTAACCATTCTCAAGGGCATGGTGGGTAGGTTGTAGGTTTCCCTAGTTATTAAAGCTGTTCCTTGAATGTTGCTTCCTGATAGCTTCAAACAGTCTTCTTATTGACACACCCAGCGTCGTGTTCCTCCGCTGAACATGTACTACCTAACATCTTGATGTTTTTCGCTAATTTCTCTTACTCCTCCCCTCCCCAACTTGTTAATTGCTTTTCTTGTGTGCCTTCATAAAGTAGTAGCCAGTGTGTTCCCTTTTGGACTGTTTATCTTTGACATGCCAGAGCTCTTGAAACATCATAATGTTGTGTAATGAGCATAACTTCTGCCTTGACATGTGGGTGTTAAGAGCGTTAGTCATTGTAAAGTATTGAGTTAAATATTTTCAATAAAAGGTTGTAATGATCTAACAGAGAGGAAAGAAGCTATAAACCTCCCAGTTGATGGCTTTAATGGTGAGCCATGTACTTAGTGGGTTCCCCAAGCAAGTTAGGATCCATAGCATAGATGTGCAAACCTTACTCTGCGTAGCGAGAGAGGAGAGGGATGGACAGTTCAAAGGGACTTCATTGTCACGCATGAAGAAAAGCACCAACTGTTTAGGTTTCCAGAGCTCTTGCTCCCGAGTCTTTATCTGTCACGTATCTTTAACTCCCACAGGAAATGTTCAAGCCTTCTCGGAGACATTATCAATAGGGACTCCTGGGCTGTGTCTTTAGCCTCATTAAAGCCCCTTAGCTTTGTAATAATGATCAGTCCGTGTTGGAGAGCCACTAGGGAGTTCTCGACAGTGCTGTGGAGAGCCGGAGTCTTCGTGAGCAAATGAGAGCGCCTGCACCTACCAAGTTGGCTTTATGAAGAGTTTTGGGCAGCGTTACTCACTATGAAACTATGTTCCTGTTGCCCTGGTTTATCTCCACAGACATCAGTCCATGGCAGAAGGTTGACTACTTGTCTCTCCGTGTCTCTGGGCATCTGAAGATGGTTGAGGTATATTGTTTTGGTCCTTTCTGGGGAGAGCATCGTGGGTAGTGGACTGGAAATACTGTCTAGATGGTGTTTACTAAAACACTAAATTACTAAATTGGTTTGTTAAAATGGTGGGCTGTCTTGTTCTTCTGGTTGGAGTTATAAATGGGATCGTGGGCCACTTCTCTTTTTCCTTGCCAGAGATCTTTAGTTGTTTTGTCAAACAACCTCAGAGATATGTACCTTTTCCTTCTTAGAGAGTTTGCAAACAAGGGGGTTGTTTTCTTGTCTGAGCAGCGGCTGTGGCTGCTTTTAAGTTATCTCATCACTTGATGTTTTCACAGAAGGTCCAAGTCAAAGTATATCACTTTTTGAAATCATTTTCTCTTGGAGTATGGTGTCTTGTACATATTGATCACTATTTTCATGATCTAATAGGCAATTGACATTTCTGGGACTGGAGGCTTTCTAGAAGAGAGATCTGTTCTCGTCATTTTCCTGTGTGTCTTTATAAGTATCATCGATCTCTTGTCCCCCTGTATAAGACATTACATTTCTTTGTCTTCACCATCCCATGAGTCCATAGATAAGGACACACTTTTGAATGGGAGCCCACGAACCTGTTGATGTGGTATCTTTTACCTTTTATGATTATCATCGTTAGCACCTCCCTCCTTCCTGGCAGGGTTCCCTGTCATTTAAGCACGCAGCAATTACAGGTTTGCTAAAGAAGCTGGCTTCTGCTGCCAAGGATCCTATTAATTATCACTGTATCTCTAATTTGGCCTTCCCAGTGTTGAGAGAAGGCACACACATGTACGCTTTCTGTGGAGTGACTGCAATGGCATCTCCATAACAATCTTTCTGAACCGGTTGTGTGGACTCTATGTTCATCCAAAGGGCCAGTGTGGCCCTGGTGAGTGTTCTCATCTTTTCTTCTCTAGGTTGCTTGGTTGGTCAGGTTTGGTGTGCTTGGTTTTCTCCTGATTCCGACCTGAGTAAGAGCCAAGGATTGGCTTTTACCTTGAGAACTTAGACCTATTTCCAGTCTGTGCTTGAACTAAAAACGAGGCAGCTTGAAACCATGTAAGTGATTTTCCCACCAGCTGCTTCCTCTCCAGGTGAGGAGTGAAGAGGAGACCATGGAATTGACTCTATGCCTCTCTTCCCGAAGGTAATAATATAGATGTTAACCAGTGCATAATAATGCAGATGTTGACCGGTACATTCCAGCTACTGCTTCTAGTGTACTTTGTGTGTGTGTGTGTCGGGGGGGATGTTGTTCTTTATTTAATATTGACTCTTGCTCATTGACTCTCTCATTGCTCAGAAGTGGCTGGATTGCTTTTGTTTGTGTTCAGACACGTTGAGTTCACTTGTTCAGTGAGCACTTTTTTAGAAGTTTCTAGGGCTCATTTGATCGGGGCTGGAGTGCTTACACTTTCTTTCCAACTTTTTCATGTTATTTTTGGCACCGCTGGTGTTGGAGGCTGTGGGAGTGATTCACCGCAAAGGGAATTAATTTTCCACGTTTTCTGATGCGTTCCCCAGTCGCCCCTGTTTCTCCCCCCACCCCCCAGATGACTCTGCACTTGCACTGCTGTCATCTTTGCTGGCTCAGATAGAAATGCTGGTGTCACTTGGATTTCTTCAATTACAGCTGGTAGGAATTAGCAGAAATCGTAAAAGTGTACCACTTCCTCATTTTGCTTCTTTCTGGGAGATTATTTTCCTTTCAAGTCCTCTGGGAGGTTGGGGACTTGGAAGCAAATTCTCTGTCTTTGAGTTCAAAAGGCAGTTTTCAAGTTTCTTTTTCTGTGACTCTAAAGATAAGGTCACCCTTAGGATGGCGCTCTGGTGTGACCCCTAGTCACCCCATACTGGCTCCTCACTTAGGATCTTACAGGCTGGACTGTCGGACCCGTCTTCTGGGTGCAGAGTTTCCAACAACTTCCCTTAAGTAAGTTTCCTTATATAGAGGATTTTTACTCAACAGGCTCTTGCCAGCTCCAGACTGCTCTTGGTATGAGGTGAAAGGTTCTGACTCATTTGCTAATTTTTTTCAGAGCCTTTGCTCTTTGAGGAGTGCTCTCTTCTGACCGCCTTGTTCTCTTGTTTAGACTGTTTGCAGGCCTCACACATTTGTGCTGTCTCTGCTCCTCTCTCTAGTAGCTGGGTGACTGGGCCTCAGGCTCCCTCTTGTTTGTTGGTTTGAGAGATGGCTCTGAGAACCTGGCCTGGGAATTCCCCAGGCTTTGGATAGGCTGGTGTGGCTGTCACCTGGAGTGGGCATCCAGATGACCATGCCCTCTTTGGCTCTACTGATTGAACTGAGCCCCATGGAAGCAGAAATAGAAGGGTTCAGCATTCGCACTTTCCTGTGCAGAGGTTTTTGCTTATTTCATGTATTTAGAAAAAGCATCCCTTTGTAAACTGCTGACTTACTATTTTCCGTGGAATGGAAACGATTTGGATTATTTCAATGACTTTTAGCTAAGATTTGTTTGTCTATAGTATTACTTTTGTTTTCTGGTGTCCTGTTTAAGACCAGAATGTGGCTTTTTTACCTTACAGAAACAAATGTTCCTTGGTGCTCTGGAATTTTGCAAACCAGCATGCATTTGAAATATAATGTTTATTCCACAGAGTCAAAATAGAAACTCTAAAGTGAAAATTATAGATATGTAAATATTTCTATCTTGGGACATTTGCTTTCTTTGAAAATTTTTCTCTTGATTAAAACATTTTCAGATTACAGAGCACTCCCTTTCACTGTTCATTTTCTCACTAATTGATTTCTCATTTTTTTTTTGAGAGAGAAAAGCAAGATTTAACAGCAGACTTGTAGATAGAAATCATGTGTGCATCTTGAGTGTTGGATGTGACGAGGCAGTGGGAACATTGCTGTTGGCTTTCACTGAGTCAATTTAGTTTAATTTTAAGATAAAAGATTTAGCTTAGGAGTATGGAATAGTATTTTATTATTTGAAAAACTATTAAACATTGATTCCATATTCTTAGAAAGAGGTATCTTTGTTGAACCTCTTTTTGCTTTGAGATCTGTATATAGTTAGCTAACATTTCCTCTGATAGTGCCGGTGATGTTTGAGTTGGGATTTTGGAATGTCATAGGAGGAGCTGTAGATTAAGCATTAAGCGAACTGTAAATTTCACTAGATTGGTGATTGTGCATGCATGATTTTATCCCCATAAGTAGCACCATGGTAGAGTTAGCAATTCCTTAGTACATATTGAGCAAATGCATGCATGCATGCATGAATGCATTGGAAGTCCTGGTTGTAGGATCAGCTGTGCAGTAGCTAATTGTAGGACCCTGAGTTACTGTTTATGAGGAGTCTGTCTCTTCTTTTGTCCAGTGAAGGGGAAGGACTAGATCAGGGATGACTGGGCAGGGTGCTTGCTGCTCCTTGGTAGGAAATGCGAACCTCTTTCTCGCCTGCCTGGGGTCCTTCATGACTCCAGGAGGTCAGGCTTCTGTACCACCACTCACCGTGGTAGGGTAGCTGAAGCCCACAATGTGCTACCTCAGCAGCCTTCTTTCTGAGCTTTCTTACTCTGCTTCTTTGCCTTTGAGGCTTTGTTTGCTTCAGGTCAGCGACATTCTGTGACGTTTGTTGGTCAGCAAGTGTTGACCTAACTTACAGCAATGGCAGCAGTATGCACACTGGCCTCTCTTTCAGAATGTTTTGATATATCAGCACATACATGTACAATTAATCAATAGGCCCAGTCAGCATTCCTTTAGTGGAGTAAGATATGAAGAGATGATGAGATCCACAGTTTCTTCCCTTTGTCCTTTGAGTCCCTTTTATACATGCAGCCTGTGATTATTGGCACCTACTGCATTCTGGACTGTCTGTGCTGGGGATAAAAGGGGTAAGACACCGGATCTGTCTTCTTGCAGCTCACTGTGGCACAAATATGAGGCTAAATCTATAGCTGTTGCCATGAGTCTAAAAGACAGAAAGGCTAGTTTTTCTGGAGAACCATGGCATATGAAGAAAAGTCTCCTAGCAGGAATGAACTTGACTTTATCACAGGGAGGGCATTGCAGAAGAAATGAGAGAAAAGCCCTTTAGGTGGAAGCTCAGCAGAGTGTGTCTGGAGCTCCAGGGAACGTGGCTGGATCTGTGTAGGTGAGGGGCAGCGCTGGAGTTGCCACTTGGAGGATGATGTGCAGCATGGCCACATCTCTTGTCCTGGTTAGGAAGGTTCTAGATCAGTGGTTCTCAACCTTCCTAACACGTGGCCCTTTAATACATTTCCTTGTGTTGTGGTGACCCCCAACCATAAAACTATTTCATTGCTACTTTATAACTGTAATTTTGCTACTGTTATGAATTGTAATGAAAATATCTCATATTCAGGTTCTCTGATATGCAACCCCTGTGAAAGGGTCCTTTGACCCCCCCCCGCCATAAAGGAGTCATGACCTACAGGTTGAGAACCACTGTTCTAGGTGAACCTTCTTTGTGAGAAATGACATCTGTTGTGCCACTGTGAAGATGTGTGGTTGCTTGCAAGAGGGTGAAAAAACCTCCAGTGCAGATTTCGCGGGCAGTGAGGGCAAAAGTGAGGCTGGCATACTACTTTCTGGCAACAGGAAAGTGATTGCGCGTTCATTCATCTCTCAAGTCCTTCATCACATAGTCAGGAGCATCTTCAGGACTCAGCATCATGAGTAAGGCAGACATGGTCTCTGCTCTCTGGAAGCTTCTGCTCCAAGTAGAGAACAGTCTTTGTATTCTTGGCTGGGTAAACGATCAACATTCTGTTTGTCCATCTTGTCCACACTCATTTCTTTCCTCCAGCTAATTTATAGACTGATGACATGCTCTTGTGACAAGAGTTGGAAGGTGAAGTTAGATATGCAGATAAAGCCCATGCCTTGCCCTTGCATATGCTTGCATGCATGCACCAGATCTACAGTGAAGCATTTGGGGATTCTCATAGGCAGATCTGTTGCAGGCAACGTTCCAGACATTTCCCCATACTTTCTATGGAATAACCCGTAATCTAAGAAGAAAAGTCTCAGGTCTTTCCTATCTGTGTTCTTCTTGTTGCCAGTGCTTGGGATTTGCATTGAGGAGTTAAGAACTGGCCTCAAGGCAGCAAGGCTGACAGAGGCTGAGAAGTGGCATGAGGTAAAGAGATGTTTTGGTATAGAAATGGCAATCAATTCCTCCACCAAATAGAAATGTTCCCCTAAGGTCCTCATCCAGGCCAGCATTGTCCATAATAATGCAGAGTCAAGGTTCAGCTGACTGAGTGATATAAATTCCTAGGGAGATAAAGCATCAGAGCTCATCACTCCAGGTTGGGATTGAGGCTTCCGCCGAGGAGCCTTCCTTTCCTATTTCGCGTGATTGGCAGAGGCTGTCGACCGCTGCTGGAAGAGCTGTGGCGTCAGCTTATTCTAGGTTTGAATCTCAGCTGTGTTGCTAAGTAGCTGGGTGAGTCTAGGTGGATGATTAGGGCCCTCTGTTCCTTCCCCTGTGGAGAGAGTGGTGGTTAAGCACGTAAGACCTTTCGTTCAACTTGCCGGGGTTTATATGCCCGCTCTGTTGCTGTACGACAATGGGCAGTGTGCTGTCTTTGTGTCTTAACTGTCTTATCTGTACAATGATAACGACAAAGATGATAATAGTAATTCTTACCTCATAAGGATGTGTTAAGACTTACATGAGATTATATGTACAGAGGGGTTAGCACAATACCAGACACTTAATTTTCTCTTCGTATTCCTTACTCAGCCATCTTCTATAGCCTCGTTGTACTGTGCTTTCTAGACTGTGCTGTAACACTATCTTCTGACTAGTATTTTGTTCTATCTGAAAACTAGTGTTGTATAAAATATACTTGCTGCTATGTGCTTTTCTTGGTGTGCGGTGTGTGATAGGATCTTGTTATGTAGCCTTGGCTAGACTGGAACTCACAGACCATGCTGGCCTGGAACTTGTGACTGATAATTCTCTTGCTTCAGCCTTCTGAGTATGTGGGATTTTAATATGTTCCATTATGCCTGGCTTTTTTTTCCCTTTTAAACTTAAGGTTTAATAGAATTTCTGGGTAAGAGATTCATTTCCCCATTCTAAATAATGAATGTCCAGTTACATTTTAATTTCTAACAGAGAACTTTAAGTGTACATATGTGTCAAGTGTTTTACGGCATGCTTAGAATAAAAAATTGCTTATTTAAATTTAAATTTAAATGGACAGACAGCCTATACTTTTATTTGCTAAATCTGGAAACCTAGTTTGGGAATGAGTAAAACCTAACCCTGCACTTTCATTCCTATGTATATAATATATATGTATATATTTATATTATACACACACATATATGCATTATAACACATAGAGGGAAGTATATATTATTTTTGTCATAATAATATTTATTATGAAAACAGGCTAGTGTTTTCATAATATACATGTTTATATTTATATACATACACACACCATATTGCATGAAATTCTGAAATGTTTTGACATAGTTTTAAGTTAAAAGGTACTGGTAATGATATCCTACTGGGTAGATGCACATTCCAGAGAATCCTGAAGATCTCCTCACCATTGAAGGAAATTATCTCATTATTCAGAGTCACCTAGCTGGGGAAGAAGGTCATTCCTTAGGGCTGGTCCTGTTTTCCAAGTAGAAGAATAAACACATCCAGTGGTTAGGTTAATATCTTGGAGTGATCATTGTATTTACACCTGAAGCTAATCTTTTGAGTAGCTTTGGCCTTGAAGCTATTAGACTGGTTGGCGACTTTGAAAGAAGTTGCATCCAAGATTGAGAGCCTTTGAATTCATTGTTCCGCATGCATTACTGTGCACACTGGAGAGATGAATGTTTCTGCCTTCAACTTTCCTGTTTGATGGCACTAGAGTAAGAAATGATACTAACAAAAGGCAGAAAAAAATAAGGTCATAGTCTATGGCAGGTCAAGCCATGTCCCAATGGTTGAATGTGGCAGTAACTAATTGTGGACGCCAAATAGATTAGAAACAGATTAAATTAGAAGTGGATTCTTGGAGGGTACTATTTGAGAGAACTAGACAAAAGATGAGAATAATTTCATTTGGGAAATGAAATGTTCTATGTATAGAGTTAGCATTAGCAAATACCTGGAAGTATCCACAGTTTGAGGTAAACATGTTACTTAAATGCTACAAAAATACATCCAGCACCCCAGTGTCTCCTGCACACTTCCTCTCATGTGTGACTGCTGATGGTATAAGATACCCTCACTTGACCTGAGATAGGTGGAGCTGGATGTATTCCATGTTGGGTTCCTAAGTATTCATTGTGTACCTGCTGTTTTCATGTCTGAAATGGCTGGAGACAATGTTTAGGGACTCTTACTTGGTTACTTCATCCCACTAAAATGTGTAAAGTGACCTCGGGTTTAAATTGAGCAGGAAGATGCCACAAAAGGCCTCTTGTGAGGCATCCTTGCTTGAAGTGTTTGTTTAAATAACTTTGAAAGCCAGCTTACCTCATTTCCTGTTGGGATGGCAGTTGTTTATTAGACTTGGGCTAAGCCACAGTTAATAGGCTTAATGGTTTTGAATGGTCCCAAATCACTAAGTCTCCATCAGGGTGCCATTTGTAACCAGGGAGGATTCCCCAAATGGGGCACAGAGCATAGAGAGCTGCCTGAAGGGGCCTGTCACCATCCTATACCTCACTACAGAAAACAAGAATCTGGAAATAAAGCATTGAAATTACTGTCAATGCCAAAATATGTCCAGCAACTCTTCTGTTACTTAACAACAACAACAACTATTCCATGTGAAGTTAATGCCATTTAAAAATGACCTGTTTTAGAGCAGCCCTACTCCTCCAGCAAAAGAATGAAATAAAGTGTGGCAGAGAGCTCATCTTGGTCAGGAGATGTGGTGCGGGGAACTGGGCTGGGGAGCCTGCCCTCTGCTTGAGTGGGGCTGCTGGGATGGCTGGGAATGGGCATAGGAAACTGTGCCAGTTTTCAGGTGACATGTTTTAGATTGGCAAGCTCTAAGCTAGAATGGAAATTAGCAAAGCATTGGGGTGCTCAGGTGTATTATTTTTGTCCATTAGGACTAGTGTATGGGTCTCAAGTCCAGGCAGGTTATTTGTAGTGGATGTTTTGGCTATTTCAGGTACAAGTGTGGTGAGATGGGGCCTGGATCAAACCTTTCTTGGCTTCTTAAGCATGAAGGAACATAACTGCTTATGTAAGTGGGGGGCTGGCTGACTGTTTTTGTTTTTTCCCCTTGATGGCCAGGCCAAATATTAGGTAGTTTAAATATCTGCTCGTGGTTCTTACTGCTTTATTTTTGGCCATGCTTAATATCTCCCTTTACATATCCATCATTAAGTTATAATTGAAGGTTCATGTTTTATATTTACAATGATGCATGGAAATTGAGCTGTGCCAGCCATTCAGACTTAACGGCAAACGTTGGCTCCTGCCAGAGAGTTTCTAAAATCTGGCTCTTTCTCGAGGGTATTCAATCAAAGCGGTCCATCTCTCTTCCTTTAGGCTGTGACTGCACAGAAAGGCACTACAGCTTTGGTGTGGGTACATGGAAGACTGTCTCAGTCCTGATAGCAAGTACATCAGCTTGCTAGCTTCCTCTCCCACTGGTTTGCTTGACAAGTCCTTTGGTCATTCTATTTCTTAGCTCACCGAATGTCACACAGGGTTTCAGAGAGTGTCAGTTCAAGAGTGGCCACATGACGATGGTAGGTGACTCCCGTGCCACAAGCTGTGTCCCAGGGACTGTCAGACATTATCAGACATTTCACCACTCTTGAATTCTCTGGATTTGGGCCATGTTTTAACTGTATCTATCAATCCATGGAACCAGCTGTTGGAGACTTATAATTGAGGGTTTCCCACATACCAGGCATTTGCTTTGTTGTGAAGAATACAGTGATATGCTAAATTTGTGGAATATTTGTACCCATGGAACTTTCCTGTTTGTGTGTGTGTGTGTGTGTGTGTGTGTTGGCATGTAAAACTAAATATACACAAATAAACAACTATATAAGTGAAATATACATATGTACTAAATGGCAATAAATGTTTGGGAAAAAGAGAAAGCATGGGTAGGTTTACAGTGATTTGTAATTTAAAAACAAGTGGACAAGGAAAGGCCTGATAAGAAAATGGCAGTTGAAGAAAGGCCTCAAGAAGGTCAGAATGGGGCATGGCGGCACTGAGGGCAAAGTATAACATACAGCTGGGGTAGGTACATGGTCCCTGAACAGATGTGACTCATTCAGGAAGAACGTCGTGACCATGCTACCTGGGACAAGCTGAGCAAAATGAAAAGTGCTGGAAGTAGAGACGATGGTCAGGGGTGGTTAGAGAAGAAATATGATCTGGCTAAAGGCAGGCCCATAGGGTCTGTGATGTCTTAGCATTTTTCTTGCTGTAAATGGAAAGACAATGTAGATTTCTCACCAGAGGAGTAACAGGGTTGATAATATAGACAGTGGTCCAGTGTGATCGACACAATGGTAAAAGAATTTGGAGGTCAGGAGCCAGCAAGATGGTTCAGGGGGTAGAGGTTCTTGCTATCAAGCCCCACCACTCTGGATTGTTCTTCAGAACCCATGTCATGAGAGGAGAGCACCAACACCCACAATTATCTTATGGTGCACACTTGCGCTGTGGCACATGCTTGTGGCTATGCCCCCTCCACCCCAAACAAGAATCTGGAGATCAGCTAAGCCATGGCTTTGTCCCCATTAGAGGCAACTATATTCAGCATTCTGAACTTTGATTTTTCTCTTCTTGCAACACAGTACTCTGTTTGTTTGTTTGTTTGTTTGTTTTTCTAGATACAAAAGTCCTGTATAGAAGTCCTGTCTGTCCTGGAATTTTCTTTGTAGACCAGGCTGGCCTTGAACTCACGGAGATCTGCCTGCCTCTGCCTCCCAAGTGTTGGGATTAAAGGTGTGGGTTACCACCTTTAATTAAAATTAAAATTGCCACCATTAAAGAGGAACTTACAAGCTCCTTTTTAGTGGCCTTCCAGCCCCGCTGGATCAGCATCCTCATCCCAGTCTCAGGCTGCTGAGTGTCCCGTATACATGGCTGAGTGTCCCGTATACATGGCTGAGTGTCCCGTATACATGGCTGAGTGTCCCGTATACATGGCTGAGTGTCCCGTATACATGGCTGAGTGTCCCGTATACATGGCTGAGTCTTCCATATACATGGCTGAGTGTCCCGTATACATGGCTGAGTCTTCCGTATACATGGCTGAGTGTCCCGTATACATGGCTGAGTGTCCCGTATACATGGCTGAATGTTCCGTATACACGGCTGATTGTGTTTCACTTTGTGCATGCAGAGCTGGATCACTAATGTGTAAATGATCTTATTACCCCTTTTAATTTTTGAAAAATATTCCTATAACTATCTTACATTGAAAACCCTGCAAATTATGACGTGGGTTTATATGTTGATCTTAAAGCTTGCTTGCAGGTGAAATTTTTGGGGAATCACAGGCCTTAGCCATTATCTGTAACCTTAATGGTTTATGGAGCACAGAAGATAAATTTAAAGTGTTTGCTTTTGTTTTTGTTTGTTACACTGAGCTATCACCTGGGGCACAGTAATAAACAGGACAAAAGTTCTCAAAAGTTGAGTAAGAGGAGATGGTCTGGGTTAAGGCAGAACCGTGGTCATCTCAGAAGAGAAGGAAAGAAGGGCTGGCTAATTGGAGGCCAGTGAGATCCTTAACCATAGTTGATGTTTAGATACTTCTTCCCACCAGTGTTCGAGAGGCTGTTTGCAACATCCACTGAGCCCCAGTGCCACGCAGCGTAAGATGTGCCAGGACCTGGCAGATTCTTCTGTAGCCTTGAGCAGTTTGGCTCCTCCCCAAACTGGCATCATGCTGTTTAGCACATCAAGGGCCTGTAATTAACCCTCTCTAGAGGCTGTATGGGGCCATCTTTTAGTACTCTAGAATATCCTTGGGGAATCTCAGCCCTCTCCCTCCTCTCAGGACATTCCTTCTGCTTTCTTTGTTGTTCTAGGGTCAAGTGGAGAAGTCCTTCCTTCTCCCTACCATGTCTTCAGGCCTCCGTGTGAACTCTCAGGGGCCTGTGGGGCCCAGTCATGTCACCCATGGCTGGATTCAACCTGTTTTTCCTCTTCTGTGGATTGGGTTTTTCTCGGGAAGTCCAGAACTAAGTTTCTAGGTCAAGAGTTCTGGAACAGCCTTCTAAGAGATGATAGGTCTGCCGTTCTCCCAGGCGGGCCTTTTGGCTGATTCCTGGTTGATACTGTGGAGTGAAGCATGGATGAGGAGAGTGATCATGGCTACAGGGAGGGCTTCCACTCTCAAAAGGGTGAGACCTGGGAGCTGCCCCTGTGTTAATGCTTTGGAGGCAACTAACTCTACTTCTCAGTACTGTCACAGAGTGGGTGGGAAACTGAGAGGTGAGGGGCCTGCTGGTGCTGGAGATCTAGATGAATCTCACATGCAGGAGTCCTTGTCTCCGCCATGGCTTCCTTTTCTTTCTCCTTTAAACTGCAGGCCGTGGCAGGCCTCCTTGCTGCTGTCTCCAACACCTGCCCACCACTCCTCTGTTTGCTTCCTGTAGCATCCTCAGTGTAAAGGTTGCTTCTTCACTTCCCTTCCCCCTCCTCTGACTTGGGCTGCATGCCCTTCCTTTATGGAACCTCATCTTTTTACTTCTGTGTTAATCTGTGTATTCAGAGTCTGGTTTCTACCTCCATGAGGCCAGAACTCATAACTATTATGTTTACGATTATTTTTCCAGAGGTTAGATTAGACCAGACAAGGGCACAGATAGACATTGTAGAAGTATTTGTGGGTTAAATCAGTCATTCCATAAGCAGGAGAGTAGATGGTAGAAAGGCAAGCTTCATGTTTTCTCTTACTTATGTACATGAAATGACTGTGCCTACCCTAGCTTAGACTAACAACTGTTAACAATTTGGATATTATCCAAGGATATAGGATATGTGATTTCTGTCCCTAGTATGACTCAGTCTGTGGCTTTGTGGCATTTTTATTAAGATCGTCTTGGCACCAACCAGAACTGAATGAAATCATACAAATCAGCATTCTTTAATTGGTGTGGCCTGACACGCTAGGCTATGATTTATCTATTTATTTAACTACAGTTGTGTTTCTACTTCTTACTTCTGTTTCCCAAAGTGAGCTTTAGTGTAGTTTGTGCACCCCATTGTACTTAACTAAAAATGAATAGAGAAAGCGTTGCTTGTGCTTTCCGGGCTCTACAGAGGTTTTCATTTTTGAGAATGGGGGGTTGTTTTGATTTGTAGATTGAAACATTTAAGAGGTATGTGTAAACAGAGACTGCACTTTTGTTTCCCCGCCACCCAGACCCAAATAATCACATAGGAACTATATTTATTACAGCACTGTTTGGCCAATGGCTCAAGCGTATTCCTAGATATCTCTTATATCTTAAATTAACCCATTTCTATTAATCTGTATCGCCATGAGGCCGTGGCTTACCGGTAAAGTTCTGGCATCTTTCTCCTTTGTCAGCTACATTGCGTCTGCCTGACTCTGCCGCCTTTCTCCCTGTATTCAATTTAGTTTTCCCACCTAACTATATTCTGCCCTGCCATGGGCCAAAGCAGGTTCTTTATTAACCAATGCTAATAAAACATATTCATAGCATGCAGAAGGGAATCCCACATCAGGTAGGAATAGAAAACTAAAAAGTTATTTCTCCAGAAGAAAAAGCAGGATTTTTGACTGTATATATATATATATATTTTATATATATATAAAATAACAACTGTGGACTTCATTTCTGAAACCAAATGCTTCACGTATTGATGGAAACAAGATGGCTTTCCCCTAGCTGAGTGGGTGTGTCTGATGCATAGAGAACGTGTACATTGCTTTACAGGACATTGAGGTGTATTAGATCGCAGGAGATCAGCTCAATGAGATATATGAATAGTCGCAGCCTGAAGTGCATAAACTGAGCTTGTTTAAAGAACTGGAAAATCTGACGTATGCTGTTTTCCAGACATTCATGCTTTGGGGGAAATATTGAGGATGCAAGGGATCAGAGTGAAAACTAGATGTTGCTGTTTTATGTTTACTTGTGTGACATTTGTTAGCTAGGTGATCCTCAGTTACTTCTTTTACTTCTTTGAGCCCCAAAACCCTTACCCATAAAGTGGAATGGAGATTAAAAAATCAATTGCCTTCAGGTATTGTGATGATTTCATGAGTTAATGAATGGTATCAGCATACCCCCTCTCAATATTATTATTTTGTAAGGGGACAGTACACTGGATAGGGTAGTGGATAGTTAAGTAATGGACTTTGGAGGGGTGCTCCCCTAGGTTTCAATCCTGCCTCTGTGGCTCACTCACTGGCTTAGCCACATTTTGTTAATCACTAGCCTGTACCATGGATGGTTTCCCCATGTAGAGGAGTAATAAGATAGCTATATAGAGTTTTCCAGCAGATGAACTGAGTTAGAAGTTGTCAAGTGCTCAGAGCAGCTTCTGGTCTCTCCTAAGTGCTGTGCAAATGTTTTCCTTGTGATTGAGAGGCCTGAGCTTGGCTCTATCACCACACTGGAGCCAGGAAGAAGTGGCTTAGCCTCTGTGAGCCTCAGTGTCATTTTATAATGCAGGGTGACTGTGAAAATCCACATGAGAAATCAGTGAGATGTGCTGTTTAGCCCAGGGTCAGAACATGGACTACTCTGTGTGTTCATTCTTCTTCCCCTGTCATCAAACATCCAACAAAGAATGTAAAAAAGGAAGAGGTTATTTGGGTCCATGGCTGTGGGGGTCAAGTTCATCATGGCAGGGATGGTATGGTAGCAGGAGCTTGAGCCTTAGTAATGAGGAAGCAGAGAGAGATGGGCAGTGTGCTTTACCTGTTTCTGCTTTTGATTCAGTAAAGGATAGTGCTGCTCACATTCAGGGTGGGTCTTCTCTCCTCTGCTAAACCTCAAGTCCAGAGATGTGTCTCCTAGGTGACTCTGAATTCCATCAAGCTGACAATAAAGAGTAACCCTCCCATTAAATAGGCCTTAGAATGAACAGAAGAGGAATGAATACACAGAGTTGTCCACGTTCTAACCCTTGGCTAAACAGTTAGCACATCTCACTGGTTTCTCATGTGGCTTTTCACAATCACCCTTCATGAGTGTGTCTAAGACTTTTCTTATAATTGTTTCTACTACTACTATTTTAGCTTCCATTGTTTGTATTTCTGTGACTACTATGTTATATGCAGCTTTGCATTTCAAGATAGATTTCCCCAACATGATATAAAAATGATGAAGTGGACGTTAATATTGAGGTTTGCTTCTTCCTGTAACTCATGGAATAGTTACCCAAATAAATCCCTTTGGTACATTGAAAAGTATCTAGTGAAAGACTTATAATCAAGCATGTATAATTTTACGTCACAAAAGGTCAGAGGGTCATGGTGTGGGAGGTCCTTATGTCTATGTGTTGCTTTTATTGGTTAATGAATGAAGAACTGGCTTGGCTTGGGAGAAGGAAGGTGGAGTCAGAGAGATGCCATGGAGCTGCCAGAGTCAGACATGCTGAAACTTTGCTGGTAAGCCACTGCCACGTGGCGATACACAGATTAATGGAGATGGGTTAAATTAAGATGTAAGAGTTAGCCAATAAGAATCTAGAGCTAATGGGCCAAGCAGTGTTTTAATTAATACAGTTTCTGTGTGATTATTCCAGGTCTCAGCTAGCCAGGTGGCTGGGAACCAAACAAGCAACCTCCTTACAACAGGTCAATGTTAGGTATAAAGCTATCTAGTCATGGAAAATGATATAGAAAACAATGGGAAATAAAATTTTCATAAAGAGCAATAAAAAGTGAACATATAATCTTTAAGTCAGGTTTATCTATTTCCTGTGTTGACTAGGGTTGAGCTCATAAGGACCTAGCTTAAATCTATTTCCTGTGTTGGGTAGGGTTGAGCTCATAAGGATGTAGCTTAAATTTCCAATGTCAAATCCTGTCTGTGGATGATAGTCATGCTTCTTCAGGGAGTAAACAACTACCAATTCCAGTGTTGTTAGCATTTTTCATGCTAGTCATTTGGGTCATTGTCACTATGATCACTATATTTAGACCTTTGCATTGTTTTGCAATATGCTTTTAAATTCAGCTTCCCCCTTTTATTTTAGTAAGAATATAAGACAATGACACACCAAATAGAATGCAGAGTGATGAATGGTGATTGGGAAATCTAGAACTTTGACTGTAGGTCAAACCTGTAGGTCACTATCCCTTTGGGGGGAGTCAAACAACCCTTTTACAGGGGCCATCTAAGACCATTTGCATATCAGATATTTACATTACACTTTGTAATAGTAGCAAAATTCAGTTATAAAGTAGCAATAAAAATAATTTTAGGCTTGGGGGTCACCACAGCATGAGGAACCGTATTAAGGGGTCACAGCATTAGGAAGACAGAGAACCACTGGACCAGCATTTGACTGGGAGTCAGTCACCTGTGCTTTCGTGAAAGGGGGAGACTTGCATTCAGCCATTAAATAGGCAAAGAAATGCAAGAGTACAAATCTCTAAGAACTAGATACCTATGTTACAACATAGAAGGGCTGATTAAGTTCCTAAATTAGGTGTCTTGTAGGGACACGGCAACTGAAAATATGTGAGAGGGCTGGAGAGATAGCTTAGTGGTTAAGAACACTGACTGCTCTTCCAAAGGACTAAGGTTCAATTCCCAGCACCACATGGCAGCTCACAACAGTCTGTAACTCTAGTTCCAGGGGATCCAACACCCTCTCTTGACTTTGTGGGCATCAGGCACACATGTATTACAGAGATAAACATTGAGTCAAAACACCCACATGTATCCAATAAAATTAATAAATCTTTCTTTTAAAATGAGAGATTTTCCTTTAGGCATGTGAAGATATCTTTAGAGTATGATCTTAATTGAAGGTTCTAATGTGGGGGAAAGATGAACATGGGTTTATTGAGATTGGGCCCCCAAAATTGTAACCTTTCAAACCATGATAGGAGTGATGGGCTTTATTCCAAGGCTGAGAAGGAGGCACAGGAAAGTTTTGAGTAGGCAAGATGGAAGTCCTTCATATTTCTGAAAGGTCCTTGTGACAGAATTGAGGAGACCAATTGCAGGCAGTGGTGTTGGAACCTGTCAGAGGAAGTGCAGGCAGGGGACTCACAGTGGCCAGGGAGATGGAGAACAGTAGGGGAGAGGGAGAGGTTCCAGGGAGACAGGTTCATAGTTAGGATGACCGACAGTGCATACAATGGTAAGACAAGAGGAAGAAAGGATGTAGTTAGATTTCTCACATGGGCAAGTGAGGAGAACAATGGCACTGTTCATGGTGATGGCTGCTGGGAGAGGCAGGTTGGGGAGGGCGACATTCTTTGATCATGGAGGTGATGGAACAGCTGTTACTGAGGCAGCTGTAACAGAAGACCTGCCTAGGGCAGATTGTGTGTATTAATCTGGTTTTCATTTTCATCTGTGAAGTGTGCAGTTAACAGCTGTCTAAGTAAAAAGGAACTCAATTTCTCTGTTTAAGAAGCTCAGGAGTCCATGACCAGAGCAATTACTTTGGTCACTCCATCATATCAGAACCAGCTTGATCTTCCTTGGCTTTTAGCTAATGTTTGTTACCTGGTGATGGTAATGTGACATCCCATTTACTTTAAGAAGAGGGAAAACACCAAGGAGATAAGAATAGTAGGCAGGAAAGCAAACTTCCAAAAACTGCTTCCAGAAACTGCCAGGAGGTCATGCCTCCATGGTCATCTTGGTATCCTGAGCAAACTATGGTCCTTGCTAGTGTGAAGTGAGAGACTTGCAGATGGTACATGCAATTAGTCTTGTCTTCCTCAGCCAGGTTCTGGTCAAGGGATGGAGGGATATGTAATGTTTGAGAATTTAGAACTTAGTCATCTGGGTGAGCAGTTTCCGTGAACACATTTGCTCACAACTCCACTGTAAATCCCATGTTACAGTTTCCCGTTCATATGGAAGTGATGAAGTTTGTATAAAGTGTGATGGTACTTTTCTTAGAGCCTACAATCAGCTCTGAATTGTCTTTACAAATGTTAAATACAGCCTTTCTCAATCTGATAATAATCTTGACCTACAAAAGACATGCTTTTTTCCTCAAAGATAGTCCTAAATCTTCCATAGTCTTCAGTCCTCAGCAGACCTAAGTCCAGAGCGAATGTGGAAAATTCCACTCGGTGTTCACCAAGTGATATGCAAGTCAAAGCAGGGGATGCAAGATGGAAAATGTCATTACCCTTGACTTTTGTCTCTGCGAGGAGTAGAATTATTCTGTGTTTAAAAGTAGAGGGTGAAGTGCTTGTTTATTTGTTCTGAATAATATTATTTAATGTTATGTCAGCATTATAAGACGTGAATATTTGTTCTCTACTCCGTTTTGATTCAAGACTATCTCATCAGCGAACAGACCCAGAGTTCTGAAAGTGACTGTTTTGGGTAAACGTGGTTCTGAAGATACCTACTCTCCAGTCCCAGAAGAATAGCAGAAACAACAGACAGTTAGAACTAAGACCTTACTGTTTACACTGAGTGGGTTTGGGAATGTTCTGCAGCCTCTCTGGACTGCTTGCTTTTTTTTCCTGAACCTGGGCTGACATATAGATGGCCATATCCAGCAGCGCCTTGGAGGCAAGGTTGTGTAGGACACACTGAGAGTGTAAGTGAAAGGAGGGAAGAGTATTGTGTGCTTCAAGATGTTGTGCGGAGGGAATTTAAAACTGTCTGTATGATGGTGGAGGGGAGTTCCAGCGCAACTGTACACACCCCCGGTATGCTGGTACACAATGTGAACAGCATGTGAAGGCTTCAACCCCAGTGTGCAGATGTGCAATATGAACAGTGTGTGAAGGCTTCAACCCCAGTGTGCAGATGTGCATTATGAGCAGTGTGTGAAGCTTCAACCCCAGTGTGCAGATGTGCAATGTGAACAGCATGTGAAGCTTCAACTCCAGTGTGCAGATGTGCAATGTGAACAGTGTGTGAAGCTTCAACCCCAGTGTGAAGATGTGCAATGTGAACAGCATGTGAAGCTTCAACCCCAGTGTGCAGATGTGCAATATGAACAGTGTGTGAAGGCTTCAGGGATTTGTTTTCAGTAAGGGTTAAATGAGAGACTTGACAGAATGCCTGTCCGAGGGAGTTGGACCTTTTTCTGTCACTAAGGTGGAACAACTGAGGACTTTAAGAAGGTTCATATAAATTTAATTTTGGAGGAAAATGGAATTCATGAATCTGAAGTTACATTTTACACTTCCATAGATACTTTGAGAAAACTATAGATTTTATATGCAGTTTTAAGAGGTAATGGACCTGGGCATGGTGGTGCATACCTTTGACACCAGCATTCAAGACATAGAGGCAGGCAGATCTCTGAGCTGGAGGCCAGCCTGGTCTGTATAGCAATTTCCAGGCCAGCAAGATCTACATAGTGAGACCCTGTGTCCTAGGTAGGGTTACTATTGCTGTGAGGAAACAACAACCATGACTAAAAGCAAGCTGGAGGGGGGGGAAGGATTTATTTGGCTTACACATCCACATCTTAGTCTATCACAGAAGGACATTAAGATAGGAACTCAAACAAGGCCGATGCAGAGGCCATGGATGGGTACTGCTTATTGGCTTCATGGCTTACTCAGCCTTCTTTCTTACAGAACAGGGATCACTAGCCCAGGAATGGTACCACCCACACTGGGCTAGGTCCTTTCCCATTAATCACTAATTAATAAAATGTCCCACGGTTGGGTCTTTTTTTTTTTTTAAAAAAAACTACAACCT
The DNA here is from genome assembly GCA_004026605.1 of Ondatra zibethicus. Classification (NCBI taxonomy): domain Eukaryota; kingdom Metazoa; phylum Chordata; class Mammalia; order Rodentia; family Cricetidae; genus Ondatra; species Ondatra zibethicus. The sequence continues at coordinate 45,002 of PVIU01010056.1, forward strand.
TTACTTTTTCCCAAGATCACATTAACATAACAATGTAAAACACAGCACAACTCCGAAAGTTTCATGGTCTTTAAAAGTTTCAACACTTTAAACGCTCAGTATGTCTTTTAAAACCCAAAGCCTCTTACTTATGAATTCCTATAAAATAAGAACTAAATCGCATACTCCTTAATTCCAAAGTGGAAGAACCAGGGGCAGGGCTAATCAGACTTAAGTAAAACTGAACTCCAGTAGTATAGTTGGCTTGGCATCGGCATCTGGGACTTTCTCACAATCTTCTGGCTCCAAAGGGCTTGAAGAACTCTATTTCTCTGGCCCAGAGACCTGAAGCACACACAGCTAGGCTCAGAACGACTCCATTTTATCTGTCGCTGCTCTTGGTGGTTAAACCACAGTCCTGGCATCTACAATATCTTGAGGTCTCCACTGTATGAGACTTCACCTTGGCCAGTGTCATTTCCTGGCTCTCTTCAGGGACTCTCACCATACCACATCGTTCTGAATTTCAGCTTCTTTTCATGACCCCTTCAGTCTTGTAGCTTCCATGCCTCTGGAACCAGTGTCACATGAGAGACTCTAATACACTGCTAAATTAGGCTGATAATTTAAGATGCATCCTTAGCCCTGCTGCAACATGGCTTCCCACAGTTGGATCATATGGAGACATTTTCTCAGTTGAGGTTCTCTCCTTTTGGATGATTCTGACTTGTGTCAAGTTGACATAAAACTAGCTAGCACATCCTTTATCCAGTTCCTCCCATGGTAACATTGAGGGTATCGCAACCTGAAAATGAGCTGATGGCCTTTGAGGGAAGTCCATGGTTTGTCAACAGCTGCGCTGATGACTGTTCCTGGGACCCATGCCTGGGATGTAATGGAAACCATGGGATAGCATGGACGCAGGGATGTCCTTCTGGGCTGCTGCAGTCGTCCAAGGTGGACTGAGACAGTGACGATGGCAGTGGCTATTTGCAGAGTCACCTCAGGATCTGGCAGAACCCTGGGGATGCTGAGGGCAGCTGGTTTCTGAGGCACACACTGGATTGCCTGTTTCATTGAAGGCTTCCTGTTAGGAACACATGAAAACTAACACAGTTTCTTTATTTCAGGGATGTGTGCATCACCCCTAAAAAGTGGCTGGTAGACTCCAGACAGGCTACCATAGTGCAGGACTTTGGGGTCGGGGGGGACATGTCAGGGAATGGCACAGCCTGTTCAGTGCACAACCCAAGTAGCCATGCATGAAGGCCCAGACGTGGAAGATTATCAGTCTGCTATAATAATCTACAAAAGTGTTTATGTGCCTGATTTTTAAAAAGAATACATGAGCCCCTCTGAATTTCTTCTGTGAGCCCTAGCCTGTAGTATCTTAATTTTTTAAGTGGGTATTAATCAGTAGATGGCAAGGCCAAATGACATTCACACCCACACACTTGACCCTCATGCTAGAATAATGGTAGCTAACTTTTATTGAGTACTTACTATGCATCAAGCAGCCTGTGTGCATTATCCAGTTTGATCTTCACAACAACTCCATTAGTGACTGTTATTCTTCTACTCAACAAGCTAAGGCACTGTTGTGGCTAAGTGACAAACTGTGACTCGAACTCAGGACTTCCTGATTTCTAAGTCTGAACATGTGCCATGCAGTTTTAGGGTCTGTTGGTATGTCAGAGTATTCATTGTGCCCAGTTTCTTTTCTTGTCAACCATCCCTTGTTTCTACATCATTCCCCTATGAAGTACTCTCAGCCTATTTTGCTTTCTCAGCACCTTTGACCCTTTGCCAAGTAACCGTCAGTACTTCAAGTAGGCTTTTGCTTTCTTTTATTGCTATCTCCTTGAGTGAATGTAGGAATATTTAATATGAACTAGCTAAAATTAAAATGGTAAATGCTTAAGGAGATTCCACTCCAAGTGAATTTTGCAAGTTCTTAAGAAACTATGAACATTAACTCATTGCCTTGACCCAGAACCAAATGTCACTCACCTGGTATATGCTTTGGGGAAGAGGAAAGAGACTAGTATTTCTTCTTTGCCAGGTAGCCATCAGAGCATTCTTTACCCATCCCAGGGAAGTTCGCTTAAATTCATGGTTGTCTTCCCAGATGCGAGAACAACTCTGGCTTAGAAGCAGAGACCCAGGGGTCCCTTGGGCATCCTAGGGAAGTCCAGATGCAGAAGGAAGCTGGCATGCTTTTTGCCTCCCTTACCCATCCTTCTGTATTACATTTCCCATAATGTGAAAGGAGCAGTCTGCTGATGACTTGGTTACTACTGGCTGACAGGTTTTTTTTTTTTTATTGGATGGGTAGAGAAGAAGGTAGGGGCCTTGCCTGGTTGCTTCAGTTGTTTAGTCAAAGATGGATATATGCAAAGATGTCTGTGTCTGTGCATGTGCATATGTGTGTGTGCATGTGTGGATATGTCCTTTGTGTCCTTTGATAAATGTTGTCTTGTTTTATTGTTTTCAATAGTAAAAGAATGGCTGAGGTCCTGCCCACTCACTTGCCTAAGGAATATAGGATACTTTATTTATTATTTATTTAGTTAGGTTTTTTGAGACAGGGTCTCTTATAGCACAGGTTGGCCTCACACTTGCCTGGTAGCTGAGGAGGACCTTGAACTTCTGATCCTCCTGCCTTCAGTTCTCAAAATGCTGGGACTGTGGCCTGTGCCGCCCCACCTGGTGGAACTGCAGGATGTTTTATTACATCCATGTTCCGAGTTTAAATCATCTGTGGTGTTTATTTTGGAGCTCCAAATGCAGTGCTGTCCAAAGCATAGTTTGAGAGCCACTATGTCAAAATGGCCTGTGGTGCAGTGACAATTCTGAATTCCTGGGTCTCAGACTCCAGCTGTCTTGACCTGAAGGCTGCGGGCAGCTAATGTTGCCCCAGTTTCTCTGTGACTCTTTCCCAGGGTTGGAGAGAGTAGTCTGGTGTATCAGAATGAGGACAAAGATGGTTTCACATTTGTCTATTTTTTTCCCTTCCTATTTTCACCGTGCTATCTCCCTTTCTTCTCCCCTCCTTCACACATCGTAGAAGAAGTGATGGCAAGGGTTTATCTAGAGGCGTCTGTTGTTACTGTTGATGAAAGGCTTTTGTTGCATTACTACAGTGGCATTTCAATTCCTTCCTTTCCTTTGTGGTCCGTACAAAAGGAGCCATTGGGCAGAAGATTTCTCTCCTCCTCCCCCTTTCTCTTCTTTCTCTTTCTTTGTACCCACTCTTATTTTTCTCAGACCCGCAGGAAAGAACAACGCACTGATTGTCTCTCAGGATGAACCCTGCCTGTCTTGGCTAGTGGGTATTGTCATGAAGGCCTGACTGTGGCTTGCTGGTCCTTCTTGCCGTAAATCAGAGAACTCACTGAAAACATCTCCATTTCCAGAGGGAACCTTTAGAGGAATCAGAACTCTTTGAGAGGCATCTTGCTAATTCTTTAGTGCCTCAGATTCACAGAGTGAGACTCCAGTGGATTAAGGTCTGAACTGAAAGTGTTCTTCAGCTGGAGAAAGCCCCTGATTGAGGGTATTGCAGTAGAAGCTGGTCCCCATTTCAGTCCATGGGACTCAGTAGTTGGATTCTTAGAGACGAGGGATTCTTGGTGATTTAGGACTGCCTAAAGACATGTGAATGTAGACAACATTACAGAGGTAGGTTCTTTGTTTACAGAGGGCTCCAAAACAAGGAAAATGCCAGTTTGGGTGTTATCAAGTTCGAGGAGTATGTGCTGTGATTTCTTCCAAAATGTCACATCCAAACTCATGTGTGTGTGTGTGTGTGTGTGTGTGTGTGTGTGTGTGTGTGTGTGTGTGTGTGTGTGATTGGAGACCTTCAGATCAATCTCAAAGGTCCTTTGTCCTTTTCTAGAAATCTGGCTGGCCCATGGTCCCTGGTCCCTAACCCTTTGACCTTGGATTATGGGGAGGGAGCTGCCATCAGTTTGGGCTGTGCTTGTAGTTTTGTTGCGCTTAATAATACAGTCTTCCTGTCTTGCTTCTTCCCCAAAAGCTTCATTTTGGCTGAGAAGCTTTGACTGTGGAACTGTATGTAGAGTATATTTCAGGGTGTTTAGCAATGAGGGCCTGGAACATTCTTTAGGAGGGCTGAGCAGGGCAGGCTGAGTGGAGCCGTGAGTCACAGCGTGCTGGGGCAGTGGTGTTCCTGGAATAATAACAGTGGCAGTGGCAGCAGCCACAGAAGCCCTTTATTGGCAGCAGCCAGAATTTATGGAAGCTTCCAGGGTGCCTGGCCCTCTGCTAAATGCCTTCCCTACATTATCTCATTTAAATCGGAACAGTCTCATAGACCAAGAGCGTCTTTTGTGTCAGCCTTGTAGATAATGATCTCAAAGTCATGTGACTACTAGCAAGTAGGAGTGGGACATGAACCTTGATCTCTAGGATGCTAGAATTCCTACATTTAGCAATAGTACCTCAGTGTCTTTACCAAAAAGGGAGGGGTAGGAACAGGCTGGTGAGATGGCTTAGTGGGATAGAGGTGTTTGCCACTAAGCCTGACAACCTGAGTGCAATTTCCCAAGACCCATGAGGCGGAAGAAGAGAACCTATAAGCTGTCCTCTGATCGCCACACACATATGTGGCACACATGCACACCCCCAATAAATGTGATTAAAAATTATACAGATTTTTTTCACCTTAAATCACATCACAACCAGTTTTCACCTTGTAATTTGAGCTCTAGCGACAGGAAAAAAGTTTTTCCCCTAACTTTTTTATGAGTGGAGGTTTGTAAGTGAGGAACATACATTGTGGGGAGCCCAGGTTTGGGAACTAGGCAAAATCTTTCACTTGACACCATGTCCATTATTGCGTGGTCAAAGACAAGAGCATTTTTGGGAAGTGAGGGTTGAAGAGATAGCCAGTCAGAAAAGTGCTTGCTGACCAAGCATAGAGACCAAATATGATACACAGAGCCCATGTGAACAGGCCAGGTGTGTTGATGTACACACATAACACCTGCATTGATTGGGAAGACAGAGACAGATGGGACCCTCTCTGGGCGCTAGCCAGTCAGTCTAGCCCAACTGATGAGCTTCAAGGTCGCAATGAGGGACCCTGTCTCAACAAACAAAGTGGATAGTTTCTAGAAAGCAACACTTGGGGTTGACTTCTAGCTTCCTCGTGTGCACACACAGGTGCTTAGGGTCCCTGACCGTGCCTCACACATATAAATGAAATGATGGTTGGGCAAGGCGGAAAAGGAGACAGGCGGACAAATCCAGAGGCATTTCTACTTTCATACGAGAGAGAGTGGCTTCTAGAGTGTCAGAATGCAGGTTAGAGGTCCGCTGCACAATAAATGCTGTGGACGGTCGATAAAAACTAAAGTTCTGTCATCATGCAAATGTGGGAAACCGTGCATCCTCATAGCCACAGAGATCAGGCGTGTAAGCATGACAGCACCCAGTTTGAATGCTTCATGTTTCTATGTTAAGTGTTTGTATTTACTAACTGGACGAAGCCAGTGTTGTCTTCATTCCCATTCACAGATGAGGACAGCTTGCAGGCTACTGTGGGTGAGGTGGGGTGGTAACCAAGACTGGGATGCTAACTGTGATTAGCAAGGATAATGGACTTCTTCTGCATACCAGGCCCACAAATGCCTGTCTTAGTTAGGACTTCCTATTGCTATGAAGAGACACCATGACCATGGTAACTCTTTTAAGGAAAACATGTAATGGGGGGGGGGGCTTGCTTACAGTTTCAGAGGTTAGTCTGTTACCATGATGGAGAACATAGTGGCGTGAAGATAGATGTGGTACTGGAGCTGAGAGTGCTACATCTTGCAGGAAGTTGACTGTTACACTGAGGGAAGCTTGGGCAAAAGAGACCTTAAAGCCCACCTCCACAGTGACATACTTCCTCCAACAAGGTCACACCTCCTAATAGTGCCCTTCCCTTTGGGAGCCATTTTCTTTCAAACTACCACAAAGTCCTTCACTTGTGTTGGTGACTTCCCAACCAGCCTCCTCCACAGTTACAGTGTAGAGTTCTGAAATGCCCATTGACTGACTATCAAATCTGGATATATTTGTGTCTCAAATGTGTTTGACTCCAGACTCTTAGTATTTTCAGAAGGGGAGGAGAGTCGATGGAGGAGGTTGTCCCAGTGCACTTTGGGAAATGTGGAAAAGGGGGACCATCTTATTCTGACGTTGCTCCTCACTGAATATAGGTTTAGAATGCAAGTGATTTTCAGGGCAGAGTAGAATGGGCAGGGAACCTAAGAACCTACCTTTGTCTGCGTCTGCCCATTGTCTGCTGACCTTGGTCAGTGGCATGCTGTCTTCCCTTAGTTGTACGTGTACCTGCTTTTAATGATTTATGGGCTATTGTAAAGGAGCTCTTTGGGCTCCTTATAAAAAATACATTTTTAGAATCTAAGGTCTACGTTATGTCTCATCAAATGCCAAGAGTTATTTCATAAGTGATTTTATATCCAAGCAGGATGGATGATGTAGTTTGAGTTCACACAGAGGAGAAGAGATGCATCTAAACAATGTTTACTGCTCCTAGCAGCGAAATCTTGAATTTTTTGTAACAGATGTTTCTACTATCACAGACCCACCTTGAATAGTATTTTTTCTTATAGGTATGATCTTATCCATTTGAAGTCTAAAATTTTTGGGCCAAGGGCCACAAGGGCATACATCTAGTACCCCATCCTGAAAAATATGTATTATTTGCAAGTTTTATTTTAGAATTAGGGCTTGGTCATGTTAAAAGCAATTCTGTTGTAAGAGACAAAGGCAACTTGAAACAGCAGAGAAGGTTTGTTAGTTCATTTAGGTACTCAGTTCATCCAATCTTGAGTACTTGGTTCTAGCCAGAGGTTACTGGTTGGGACCTGGTATTCTGGTCCACTTTCTGCTGTTGACTTTGCTTCCAGTCAAGATGTCTACTGAACACTTCTAGGACTGCTCATTTCTTCAGAGGGTTAAGGGAGAATGATGGAGAGAGGTGGGGGGGGGCTCTGTGAGATCTATCAAAACAGCAAAGAAGCATGCCAGATTGTTCTTAGCTGTCAGCCAGGAGTCCTGTTCCCAGTCGTCAGTCACTTTGTCTGCTGGGAGAAGAGACTCAGGCCTCAGAGTACAGATGTTCTATTTGCAGATTCTCTGGTGGAATGAGCTTCACTCAAAGAAGTGGCTGTTAGAAGAGAGCAGGCTGTTTGCAAAGTCAGCGAACGTGGGTACAGTTCTGAACGGTGACCTGGTGGGTTTCTCTCATGTCAGATGAATGAGAGGCCAGCTCAAGATTCAATGGTGAAAGGGCCTGACTGGCGGCAGCCGTCTGTTCTCTTCATGTTTGCTCCTTATAAAGTCTGTGGATTGGTTTTTGAACTTGTACAGCACTATACTGAGTGTGTGTCTGACCACTGGTCCCCCTCTCCCCTCTGTATGCTTTCTGTGCCAGTGAACCCAAGCTTTTGCCAAGGTAGTGTAAATTCCCCCAGGAGACTCCCTTTATCTTTCTGATCTCAGGAATGTTCCTTGTATCTGGATGGGCCTTCATAGCATTACATTTTATTCTTTAATAATTGAACTACTGATGAAACTCAAATAGTGATTACTGAAAGGCACCAGTAATGAGATGGTGGTCAGTCCCCAGGTGCTGATTGTGCTCTAGGCCAGCGCTGTGCTCAGTGCTGTAGGTAAGTGCCATGCACAGTCTCCGTTTTGAAAATGAGAAAACTAATGTTGAGCACGGTGTACAAGGCAATGTGGACAAAAACTGGCAGAGTCAAAACTTAAGCCCATCTTTCAAAAGAAAGAAAAACCAGCTTGTGTATATATTAATGATGATGATGACCACGACATATATGTGTATGATGTGAAAGGGTACACATATCTCCCAGCACATGTGTGGAAGTCAGAGGACAACTTTCGGGAGTTGCTTCTCTCCTTCCACCTTCAAGGGGTTCAAGTGATCAGACTCAGATCTTCAGACTTCGTGGCAAGCTCTTTTACACACTGAGCCCTGAACCCCGTTTTGTTTGACTCTAGGATCTGTGCCCTTAACCTCAGTTCCTTCGACTTGCAAAGACATGATGCTCCAAGTGTCTTCAGCTAGCGCCGAATGAGGAAGTTCTCGGACTCTGCTCTGCTGGTGAATTCTTCTGATGCTCCTGCCTCTGCCTCCCAGTCATGTGGGCAGCTATCAGCTTGGACACAGGAAAAAGAAATCTGACTCTGAAATATTGTAGCATAAAACCGTGTTTTACAGAAGAGACAGAACAGCTTTGAGAAATGAAGCACAGAGTTGGACGGTGCACACGCCACGATTTCAAAGCACATTACGAATGTCAAGGAGCCAAAGCTGTGTGGAGCTGATGTGAAGACACAGCCAGACCAAAAAACTTGAGTGGAGAGTTCAGCAGTTAAGTGCTCCTTCACACTGGTGCCCAGACCACTCAAAAAAGAAGACCATTTACTCAGTGAATGGGGTGAGAAAATGTGTATCCACATGCAAAGCTTGAAGCTAGATCCTTACCTTACATCATACACAAAAGTTATAAGGCCCAAAATGATAAGAATCCAGGAAAACATTAAGGAGAACCTTAAATGATGCTGAGGTTGCCAGTGACTTCCTATAAACTGTATTCATAAAGGACATAATCCATGGAGTCCAAAGGGACCACAGAAAATTGTACAAACCATGTGCTGGATGAAGAGCTATGATCAAGTCTCCATGAAGAGGTTGGGAAGACACCTCATTAGATAGAGTGTTTGCAGGGTAAGCATGGTGGCCACTTGCAATAACAGTAATTGGGAAGCAGACACAGAGGGTCCTGGTATCAAGCTGGTTGCTTAAACTAGCCAAATCAGGGGGCTCTAGGCCCCATGAGAGACTTTACCTCAATACAAGGTGGAAAGCAATGAAGGAAGACGCAAACATCAACCTCTGGGCTCCACCCATGTATGTACTCATACATGCCTATGAGCATGCATTCCCATGTGAAAAAGGCACCCATAACTTGACAGCAATAGCAATAAAACAAAATAATACTACCAAAAATGGCCAAAGGACTAGAATATCCAGAGATGATCTAGAAACAGCCACAAGCATGGGAAGCGATTGACTATCATTAGTCCTCATAGAAACGCAAGTCAAAGCCATAGTGACAAACCGTCTCGTGTCTAGCAGGATGATTACTGCTTTCAGAAAGGAAAAGGCGTTGGTGGGGCTGTGGAGAAGTTGGGACCCTGAGAACTGCTAATGGATCACTTGATGGAGCAACTGCCATAGGAAACAGTATCAAGATCCCTCAAAGACTAAATATAGAATGGCCACATGATCCAGCAACTTCAGTTCTGGGCACAAATCCAAGTGAATTGAAACCAGCGAGTCAGAGGGAGATCTCTCACCCATTTTCTTGATCACAATAGCCATCAGGCAGAAGCAACTAACAGATGAGTAGATGAGGGAAATATGTTATATATACTGTAGGATATTAGTCAGTCTTAAAAAAATAGAGGAAATTCTGATATGAACTATGGCATGGATGCATCCTGAGGACATGATGCTGATGGAAAGACAGACACTGCATGATCCCCTTTCCTGTTGTTCTGTCTACTGGAGTTGATAATTAATGGGTGTCATTTAAGTTTGCAAGAGGAAAAGGTTCTAGATCCACTGTTGTGTTGTGGATCTTCTTAATATTGGTGAGCTTTAGTCTTAAAAATGACCAACAGGAGGGCAGGGCAGATGGTTCCATGGATACGAGTGCTTGTTTTGAAAACATGAGGATCTGAGTTCAAATTCACATCACCCACCTAAAAAGCCACTGTTTCTGTGCATGTCTGTGACCCTGGCACTGTGTGTAATGGAGAAAGGAGTATCAGCAGGGCTTTCTGGCCTCACTCCAGGTTCAGTGTTTCAAGAGAATAAGAAGAGAATAAGGTGGAGAAATGTAGAGTAAGATAGCTTACATTCTTTGGCCTTTGTGTGCTCTTGGGTTTATGTACCTGTGTACACATGTGCATACATACCATACTCACACACACACACACACACACACACACACACACACACAGAGCAAAACAAAAAGTGGCAAAGATAGGAAAATTTTCTGCTGCCTAATTTCTTTTAAATCATATTTAAGTAAATTTAAATAATTATCTTCATCTCCTAGTACTAATGTCAGTGTCTTATTCAGAAATTGGGACATCTTATTTGGAGTTGTGCACCCTGAACTCACATAATGTACGTGTTTCACAGACACACATGTTCACATGGACCTACAGTTGGCTACTGACAACCTATGACTGCATGGAACTTAAAAAGATGGAGTAAGAAAAGCTCCGATCACAGTTCTCGCTGGCTGGTTTCTTTTCTGGGCCCAATCCTCATGTGCTGGCTTTAGTAAGTTTAAAAATTTAACTTTTTGTCAGCCTACCACATGAAGGTCCTCATTATGTCTGTTCTATATCGCTGCATTTTCCTCATATTTGCCTGCCATCTTTCTCCTCTTCCATCCCCCACTGTTCTCCTTGCTCCCCCTAGATAATATTCCTACATCTGCTTTTTGTGTTATACACACATGTGTATGACACATCCATGTGAGAGAAAACAGATGGTATTTGATCATTTTTCCTCCATTCCTGCTTTCTCTCTCTTTCTATATATATATTGGCTTTAGTATTTGTGTATTCAAATATGAAACCCTTTCGTTCCTAGTGTCCCCCACCTTGATGGTAAGTACTCTGCCGGCTCTGCACTCCCCATATTTTAGAGTCACTGAGCTCTGGGTGTTCTGTCTGTCTTAGGTCCTACTATAATGTGACCACAGGTCTCTATAGGAACAAACACAGCCCGGCACTCCCTGTTCCTTTTGCCGTCTGGCAGGCAACAAATACTGTTCTGTGAGTCATATCCTAAATGTGGATGGGTTAGCTTTCAGATGTGCTTTTGGTGGGTCTCAAGTCAGTCAGCAAAGAAGGGGAAGTGCTGTGATTGGCACCTGCCCTTGCAGGCCTGGGGGAGAACTGTGAAAGGACCCTCTAGCTTCCACAACTGCCATTCGACTCTGATATGAGAGAAGGCTCCAGGGCTACCCCAGGGCTCCCCAGGCTGTTCATCTTCTCTCAGGGTAGTGGGTTTAGTTCTTTGAGATTATAATTTAGAAAAGATAAATATGTTTTCCTGGTCTCTTTTACCGGCACTGGATTAATAGTATATAATTAATATGTAATATGATATATATTACATATATAATATAATATATAATTATATAAATAAATAATCCTGTAAACAAGAAAAACAATTTATGTTTCGTGAGTCTTTCACGTGTAAACGTTCTAAATGTAATTCTGTATAGTAAGGAAATGATCCGAATGTAATTCTGTATAGTAAGGGAACGATCTGAATGTAACTCTGTATAGTAAGGGGATGGTCTAAATTTAATTCTGTATGGTAAGGGAACAATCTAAATCTAATTCTGTATAATAAGGGATCCAGAGACCCAGGGGTGACCTCTTCAGGTAAACTGAGAATGGTTGTGAAGCAACTGTAAAGGTCTTGGCTAGGGGGCGGGGTGGGGGCGCTTAGTGGATGTGGTGATTTGAATGAGAGCTGTTCCGTAGAGTCTAGGACATTTGAATACTTGGTCCCCAGGTGGTGGTGCTGTGTGTCGGGAGGTATGGAGTTGTAGCCTTGCTGGAGGAAGTACGTTACTAGGGACTGGCTTTGCCTTGCCTTGCTCTGTCTGTTTTGTGCTTATGGTTCAAGATGTGAGCTCTCTTAAGCCAGCTCCATCTACTACATTTGCCTGCTGCCTCTGCCCTGTCATTATGGACTCCGGCTCTCTGGAACTATAATCCCAAATAAACTCTTCATGTTAAAAGTTGTCTTTGTCATGGTGCTTTTTCATAGCAACAGGAAAGGAACTAACACAGAGAATAAGAACACTTAGTCTTCTAGCCTGAGAATCTGCGTTCAAATCCTTAGCTACTACCTAAATTCCTGACCCACAGTGTCACCCCAGTGGAGTGGAGATATGAGGATTACTGAGGCTTGCTGGCTGCCAGTCTAGTTCCATGTCCAGAGACCTTGTCTTAAAGGACAAAGACAGAGTGCAATTGAGCAGGACACCTGATATCTTCCTTTGGCCTCCACATATGTGGGTATATAGGCATGTGCATTTGCATACACATACTAAGAAACACACACACACACACACATATCTTGGCTGTTTCAGAGTTCAAACTGGCCCAAGTTTTCAAATCTTTAATCTTGTAAACATGATTATTCTATTGCCCTAAGATAGGCTTCCTGTATCCAGTGCATGTAGGAAACATAGCAGCCATGTATTAATCATTAATTAAAGTTACACCCACTACATGTGTGCATAAGACACTAGAAATGCCTGTGTGTTGTATGCTGACACTCCTTTATTTGTGCATTAGAAACATGACCTAATGATTTGAGCAATAGTCAGCAAACATGAAGGAGGCCTCATTTCCAGGATGGGTGAACAAGAAAACATTTGGAAACAAGCCTTGGCTCAGGCGGATCATGTGTGCTGAGAGTAGACCTTAGAGGAGAGACAGGTCTGTGCTGGCCTGTAATTCAGAGCAGGCAGTGTCTCTGTGTTAACATGACTGCCCTTGATCCCACCAATCTCTAGTGAAGAACTGTCAAACAAGTAGCAGAAGAAAACAAAAATCAGCAAGATGAAGCAAGCCGGCGCTGGGCCACTCTGTTCTGCTGTGGGGCCTGAGCCCCTAGCCAGATGTTTGGCGTCCTGTTCCTGGTTTTATTTCCCTGACTGTCTGCACTGACTTGACCAACAGCAGCACTGGCTGGTGAAAACAGGAACAGACGCTTTCCTTCCACTCTCAAGTGCTGCCTTCTCTTCTAGTTACATCTCTCCCTTTCTTAAGCCTGAGTTTACTTCCTAGGGCCTGGAGCTCCCAAGAGAATACTAATATATAAGTAAGTTATCTATCTACCCTCCCTCTCATCCCAGATCCTGTTTTTTTTTTAAAGAAATCAGCATTAACAATTTGGTTTGTCCCAACAGTTCCTCCCCATGTGAACAGTGTTGCTCTAGAATTTCATTTGTCTGGATGTCTAGGGTAGTGGGCTCAGGCTATATACAGTGATGTTCTTTATCTCAGGGACATCTCTCAGCAGACTTCCCAGCTCTCAGACTCTTATATCTTACATGATGTTCCCTGAGCTTTAGATGCAGGAATTTAATACAATGTGGTCAGCCATGAAATGATAAACACACAAACAACACCAAACTGATAAGTCAGTTGTATATATATTTATGTTTATATGCATCTGTGTATGTATATATATATAATGTATATGCATCAATAATAATCAGTGAATGATGCACACAGATGTTCAGGGCAGCAAGGTTGCCAATACAGTGATATATATATTTATTACATTATATTGTATAATATTATATATAATATATAATTGTATATACTATATAATTATATTTTTATCATATATTATAAGTTATATATTATAATTATATACTTATAACATATAATGTTATATTCTATTACAACCAATAGTAATCAAAGGAAGAAAAGGTCATCAATTTGAGAGGGGGTGAGAGAAGCATGGGAGGGCTTGAAGGGAGTAAAGGAAAGGGTGGAAGTGATATAATTATATGTCAGTTAGAATTAAGAAAATCATCATTTTTCCTGGCTGCAAAATGTTTCACAGTGTGATTTGATTATAGTTTATTTATGTAAGTCCCCACTGACAGACTCAGATGGTTCAGTTTTCCAGCAGCTGAAATAAATAGTGCTGCACGTTTTAACTGCAGTTAAAGGAGGCCTAGTGGGTTTTGTATGTGTTTTTTGTTTTTTATGCACCGTTTTCTCATTTTGTTCCCTCCCTACAGTCACTAAAGTCTTTAAAACTTCTAACTTGCTAATTTACCTTCTGAAATCCTTGCATTTTGCCCATCTGGACTCTCATATAGCATTTCTTGACCTGAACATTTTCATTCTTTGTCCTAGATAGTTGTTTGTTGGTGGTGGCTGTCCTGTATGTCAGAGGGTGCCACAGAGCATCCCTATATAGAGTGTATCTTAACCCCATAAAGTTGGTATGACCCAAAATGTCTCTCTAGATATGCCAACATATTCTCTGGGGTTGGGGATGACCTTGGTTGAGAAGAAGCATCATCATGTGGAATGTGTATCAAGCATGTATTATAACAGAACTAGATACGTAGCAGAAATTACTTTTCTTATGTATCTGTCTACACCTGATAATGTGAGCCTCATTTCACACATTAGAGCCACGTAATATACAAAGACACTTTGATTAGTAATGGGCCACATACATGACCATGGTCCTGTAAGACTGTATCCTGGTGACACTGGAGCCATCTTAATTCCAGAATATGTAGCAATGATATTTAGAAATCACCTTGTGACATATTTCTCAGAACAATTTCCCATCATTAAAAACCACGCGACTGCACTGGAAATAAATCTCAGTATTGTGTTCAGAATAATGTCCTCCAGTTAGCTCCATGATACACTTGACACTAAAAATATTCAGTTTATATTTTATGTTTGGGAACAGCATTTTCATTTATAAAACTCTCAGTGTCATTATCAGGAATTTGAGTATTTTCTGGTTGTCGTTGAGGCAACACCTACCTACTCACGCAACCACAGAAACAGCACAGGAATCCCGTCATTTTATCCACAACACTTGTATCCAAATGGGGATTCAAGCCGTTCCCGTTGCCCTGCCCAGGTCACTGTGGACACCTGAAGTGTGTGGGATGCAGTGACATCAGCCAGCTGTCACCTCTGCTCCCACCTCTTGTTTCTTCACTACACAGTCTGCCCAGCTTTTGGCCTCCACTGAAGTACCGCACCTGAGAGGACCTGGGGGAATCTGCCCCCTCCACATGCTCTTATTCCTGTGAGAATGCACTGGAGCAGCCTTGAAGTTTCTTCATTTTTTTTACAAGTGGCTATTTAGGTGATTTGTTTAATTAAAAGAGGGTGTGTGTTATTATATCTAACAAATCTGGCATCGGGCCTATAATTAAAAGTGTGACCTCTTATTAAGGCTTTGTTTGTTTTTACAATAGGCCAGGTGGCTAGGTGGCTTACTGACTTAGTGCCCTTGCCAGCTAGCCTACTATAAAGAGTCCCTGATACTCTGTGACTGGTCTGCTTGTCTTCGTGGTGGGTGAGTGAAGATGATTGAGAGCCATGTGTTGTATCTTTGGTTGGTGTTTCAGTTCCGCGCGTGCGGTTGCCCAAGTAACAGACAAGCTTGAAGATCCATCTGCATCTGAAAAAATAGCAATGCCATCTGGACCAGTGTGTACCTCTGATAGTTTATTTGCCCCATATTGGAACTCATGCAGCTACTGCCCAAATCCACAACCAGAGGGTTCCACCACTGCGCAAGACTCCTTTAGATGCCTCTCAGTCAGGAAGAAACTGCAGGTCATTCTGATGTAGTTCCACCCTGTTTTGAACTCCATGGCGTTTGTTCTTTGCTCAGTGGCTTCGTCAACCTAGCCAGAGCATCTCTGAGGGTTGCCTGTGCTGGAGAATGTACCCTCAGACTGTGAGTTCTGCTGCTGTGGGTGCAGGAAGCCATGTAGGCACGAGCACACCACATTCTACTTAATCTCTTTACTCTCTGCGTTGGGCGTTGGCTTTCCTGTTGCCTTGAGCATGTGTATGCATGGCATTCCTGGATGG
This sequence comes from Ondatra zibethicus, assembly GCA_004026605.1. Lineage (NCBI taxonomy): Eukaryota > Metazoa > Chordata > Mammalia > Rodentia > Cricetidae > Ondatra > Ondatra zibethicus. The sequence continues at coordinate 60,740 of PVIU01010056.1, forward strand.
TGGACTCTTCTGTTTGCGGGACTGCCTAGGAATAGATAGACAATTTGGTTCATCTTTTGTTTACATTTATTCTTAGTGTCCTGAGCTCTTTGGTATTATTCTGCATAGTTTTTTTTTCTCTGCTCTCCCCCAGTAACTCATTTTCGCTTCCATACCTTAGTATAATTTAATAGATGTCATTTGGCATGCATTAAAATATCTAACTCTTTTAAAGGAAGCCTAATATAGGACATTAGGATTATAAAAGAAAATGTAGAGTATTGTAAGTTTGCTCTTTATGTTACAAAAGATCTCATTTATTTTAAAAAATAATTTCCCCATACATGGCTAGTATAGTAAATAAGTCTTATTTTAAATGAGCATATTAAAATATAAGAACATAATACACATCTTAAATTTGAATTTATGACTTATTTTTTATGTGTATGAGTGTTTAGCCTGCATGTATTCTGTACACTATGTGCATACCTAGTTCCTGCAGAGACAAGAAGAGGACAACAGATTCCCTGGAACTGGAGTTACAGGTGGTTGTGAGCCACCTTGTGGGCGCTGGAAATGGAATTCAGGTCCTCTGCAAGAGTACCCAGTGCTCTTAACCACTGAGCTATCTCTCCAGCCCCATGGTACCTATTTTTAGAATATCTGTGTTCTCTAGTGTTTTTGTCCACACACATACCATGCCCATTTATATAGAACTAGAGTCATATACATCATAAATCAAATGCATTGTTACGGAAAATCAATTTTGAAGACTGGATTTTATTCCAGTGTATTTGAGGCTATGGTGTATGGTATATCATTCTTGGTTTAAAAAGAACCTAATGTGAAGGTCTCTTTGCTGCTGCTGTTCATTTGTTTGTTTTTAGTGTCTGTGGGTTTGGTGTTAAAGACTCTGGCCCACCTGTACACACGGTCTCTTTAGAATCCTCCTGAAACAAACCGCAGCGCAGGCTGACTTTTTACTTAGACCACATCTGTTGCCTGAGAACAAGTTCCGCATCCACCTTCTTGAGTTGTCACAAGCAAGTGATACCATGAACTCCACAGTTAAAGCAGAGGGACCGAGACCACCTAGGCACAGGCTGCAGGAACCACAAAATTAGTTTCTTCCGATTCTGAGTCTCAGACATGAGAACTGCAATAGCAGAGAGAGCCATCAGTGTAAGCTGATTTTTTTTTTAAAGATAGTACGCAGGAATTTGTAGGGTATTTTATTTCAAACAAAGCATCTCTAATGATGAATTTCTTCAACCCAACTTCCTGGTACATCTAAGTGGGAAGCTGTGCTACACTTGTCCCATCATGCGGCTGTATCCCTGAGCCCAAGGGAGATCTCAGGTAGCATTCTTTTTGTCCAAGTAGGTTTTTTGTTGTTGTTTGGTTTTTAAACCTGTGCATAGTGTACATTCTTAGAGCAGTTGTTTGTTTGTTTTGCTTGGGAGGCAATATCTACAACTCACACATGATGGGTTATTGAAACATCTGTGTTACCTCATAGTAAGGCTCATTCATTAACGATTTTGGGGGAGAGAGTAGATTGCAGGAAAAGAAGTTTCCTTGGCTTAACAGAAAAGCTTTTTCTCCTTTGGTAGGTTCCGTAGAAAACAAAAAGCATTCAAGTTTTGTTGCTGTGTGAAGGTGTTGAAGAGGTCAAGGTGGAGTATAATGAGGAATTCAGGAGTGTAGTTCACTTTCTTCTGTTTCTATAGATTTTCTCTGTGCTGTTTGTTTGTTTATGTTTGTACGGTTCTGGGTCTTGAATCCAGGGCGAGCCTTACACATGCTCAGAGAGTGCTTTACCCCGAGTTACTTACATCTCCAGCCCTGTGGTCTTGAATCCAGGATAGACCTCTTTGATCAAAAATGGCATTTACTTTCAGACTTCAGGCGCTGCTCTTTTCAGCTTACGTTTTCGGAGGACTTCTGACTTCACGTGGATTACTTAATTGCTGTTTCTTCTGACCATTTTGGTAGATGTTGTCCACATTTCTTTGTAGCTGAAGCTGTCTTGGTCTTTATGAGCTGCCAGTGTGAGGTGGCAGTGATAAGAATCAGCGACTCCCAGCACTGTGGGGTAGAGATGAAGAGTGGTGATTGCAGAAGGAGTGTCAGTTTTATAATTTTTCAGGAGGCTTTAAACTGATCACAGATAGAACGGTGACTCTTTGTTATAGTTTTGAATTTATAATCATCCAAAAAGATGAGGAAGAACCATCCATGACTTTATTGGTTTAGGTGGCTCCAATTCCAGTCCTGTGACTTTTAAAACTTGGGACTTTTATGTTTATGGTTGTCTCTGCCTCAGTTTCCTCATCTGTAAAGAGGGAACATCATATCACACCACTGTTGAGAAGACTTAAAAACACAGTGGGTATAAACAGGGTTCACACAGTTCCTAGCTCCACTTAGCTGATGTTCTCATCCTTGGCGTGGGCAGGAAACTGTAGTAGGACTAGGTAGGTGTATCAGTCAAGGTTCCCTAGAGGAATCAACTCATAGAGTGACTGTTTGTCTGCTGTCTATCTGTCTATCTATGCATAGATATATATATACACATATATAGACATATACATGTAGCATAGATATACATATACACACATGTATATTATATAAGTAAATATTGGATATGTATATATTTTTATTAGAGTGGCCCACAGACTGTGGTCTAGCTAGTTTGACAATGACTGTCTCCTAACAGGAAGCCCAAGAACCCAGTAGTTGCTCAGTCCACAAGGCTGGATGTCTCAGCTGGTTTTCAGTATATATTGGAATCACGCAGAAGAAGGCTCTAATACCAGTGAAAGAATGGACTAGGGTATGTAAGCAGAGAGAGAGCTTCTTCCGTGCCCTTGATATAGGCTGCTACCAGAAGGTATGACTCAGATTTAAGGTGGATCTTCCCATCTCAAAAGATCAGGATTTTTAAAATGGGTCTTCCCACTTCAAATAATTAAATCAAGAAAAGTCCCTCACAGGTATACACAGCCTCTTGAGTTTTAGGTAATCCCAGAGGTAGTCAGATTGACCACCAAGGATAGCTAGCCATCACAGAAGGGCAGGGAGAGTTTACTTAGCTCCTGTTGTATACACATGCCAGCTGCATGGTATGACTAAGTATGCATTGAATGACTTAACCTCCCATGAGTCTCAGTTTCCACACATGCAAAATGAAGACCACACATATGCATCTCCCAAGGTTGTTGTGAGAAGTAATGATCACACATTTAAATAGCACTGTTCTTGGCATCCAATAAGCTTTCATCAAATAATACATGACATAATTATGGTGTTGGTTACTCTTGTCATTTTTCTTGTGATTTGACTGTTTTATCCACATGTCATTATTTTATTCTCATAGGCCAACTGATATCCCTCCCTCTGGATAAGTGGGACCACCTTCTAACTCTTGACCCTACAGTGGTAGAAAGATCCTGAAGCATCTGGCCTTTCCCTGTCTCTCTCCATCCCTCACATTGCCTCCTTTCAGGTTTCTTTGTCCTTTGGCACAACGGATTTCCTTTACTCCTTCAAACTCCTCCAAATGCACCGTGTTTCATTCTTGTACTGGGCTCTTCATGCACCGCTTTAAACACTGTTTTCCTCATTGGAGCAGTCCTGATTTCTTTCCCATCCACTTTTCTACCCACTCTCCAACTTTCCCTCTTTTAGAGCTTGCATGTGTCTTTGTATGTAAGTCAGGCCTCTTGTTACTCTGTGCCCATTGGTGTGACTATGTGATGAGTTCTGGGTCTGATCCTAGACTCTCTTCTCGTAGCAGAGGTGTCAGACTTGGATTGCCACCATGTCATCAGTGAGTCTCTGAAATTTCCATTTGATGAGGGGATGAGGGAATCAAGGGATAATTGATTTTGTGGACAATAGGACCTATCTAGGCAACATTGAAGAACAGAGAGCCCGTGGGTGAGACCTGTCCTGGAGAGGATGCAGTTAGAGAAATCATATATTCGTTTTGTTTGAGGCTCCATGGGAAAACTCATGGTGTGCTTATATGGGGGTGGGGTTATGAAGTGAAGGTTGAAAATAGGAAATGACTGAGAAATGACTCTGATTGTTTTCCTTTGCTGTGGTTCTGAATTTCTCTGGACTGAATGTCTGTGACCTGGGGAGTTTTGCTTGTTTATGATCCTGATTTATAGTGTTTTCTTCACCCAGGGATGCAGAATCCATTTTATTATTGTATTAATGCCCCCATGGTGATCAAAGAACCAACAGTAGTTGAGGGAGAACATTCATCTGGCCTTTGTCTTTCTTTCCCAGGGCTTGCTTTTCTTTCCTCCCTTCTGTTTGACAGTCTTGTTACTTGTTCAATTAAAAGCCCACTGGGTCTTTCTTGTGGTTCTTTGCACCTAATGATGTAATCTCTTTTGGTTAGTAGTCTGTTGTGTAGGATTTCCCTCACTAGTTTCTTGCTTCCTGTGCCTGGCACCTAAGGCAGCAGGGAGATGGTTTGCACAGGGGAAATCTGTGCGGTCAGGTGCTCACAGAGCAAAGAACCACTGGATGTCTGTGTTGTGTGTTTTCTTGTTTAGTTATTCATATTTTCTCATTCCTTCCCTCCCTCCCGTTTCTCTCCCTTCCTTCTCCCCCTTCCTCTTCCCCCTCCCTCCACCAGGGTCTCATTTAACCAAAGCTGGCCTTGAAAACTTGATCCTCCTGCCATTGCATTCCGAATGCTGGGACGACAGGCAATTTTCGCATCATTTTAAACTGAGATACAATTCTCATAACATTAATTTATCATTTTAAAGTGGCTGTGTCTAGTTGTCTGCTAGGCTGTGGAGCCAGCACTGCTATCTAATTCCAGAATAACTTTACCCCGGGAGACAAGGCTCGCTGCTCTTAGCAGTTAGTCTTGTTTCCCTTCCTCGTATTCTCTACTTTCTGTGGAGTGGGCTTGCCTAGTGAATATTTCAGGTATCCGAAATAATACAATTTGTGATCTTATGTGCTTGTCTTCTTTTGTACAGCATATTTTCCATATGGCACACTGGTGCGTACTTTTTGCAGCATTTGCTTTCTCCTTTCCTGGGCAAGTAGAAGCCCTATGCTAAGGTAGAGGACACTCTATATGTTCATTGGATGACAAGTTTGATGCTTTCGTTATTTTAGTTATCATGAATAATGCTGCTATGCCCAAAATTATATATAACTTTTGCTTAGAACCTAAATAATTAGTCATATGGTAACTTGCTATTCAACCATCTGAGAAGCAGCTGGATACTTTCCTAACAGCGTCTCATTTTATTTCCTATAATGATGTCTTAGAAGTCTAGGTCCCAGCTTTTCTAAATCTTTGTCAACACTTGTTATTTTCTTTTTTGCCTCTCCATTCTTGGGTGTGAAATGATCAATATATCTTATATTTTTAATGGTGCTTTTTTGGTGACCTTAATTAGTTCCTTTCCTCTTTCATTTAAAATTTGCATGCTGGTTTTGCCATTTTCATGGGAACTGTTTATTGAAATGAGCCTTCTCAATGACCAAAGGAATCTAAAGTAGTATTGGAACCAGTTATTGTGGTGAATACCTGTGCTTCGAGTTTTCAGAAGGCTGAGGTAGACAGAGCTTGAGTTTAAGGTCAGCCTGCGCCGTATAAGGAGACTCCATCCCAAACAAAAACAGCAAAAACAACCACAGACAAAACTACCACAAATGTGTTCAGGATACAGATTCATTATTGGGAACCAACATGTTTAGAGAAGCTAACCAAACAACAAAAGGGTAGGCATTGCCTAAAAATTGGGGTTTTTGCTACTAAGGGAGATCTCAGTGCAGAAGTGTCTATCTTCAAAGGAAGATAAAGAAGCCTAGGTCATATAAATGTCATCTCCCCATGGCTTTGTCTTTTTCCCTGTGTTACTAAGTTTTTCTTTTTCTTACCCTTAAATGATCATTTCATATAACCTGTTGCTATGTAGTGTGCAAGGAGTGTCCCAGTGTGGAGCAGTCATGTGAGATCCTTGAAACCCTGTAGAAAGCATGGCTAACCAATGTTTTGTTTTTGTTTTGAGTGGATGAAGCACCATGGTAGCCAAACACCCATGCTAAAAACTGTAAATATGGGCAGATCTTCTTTCTTTCCATTTATAAGATATAATTTAATATTTAAAAAAATCAGAACATCAATGGAAGTTCTGTTTTAACCCCTCTAACATTCTGTATAAGATCTTTTCATTGTAAATGATAATTTAAGATTAATGGCAATTTATTTTTTGTTACAACCTAAGGCTTTTATCATGAGAAGTAACATGTAAGGGGCACATCGTGCATGTTCTGGTTTCTAGTAGCATGCTGCTGAGTGCTGAAATCATTGGGACCCATGGATAATTGGGATGGGAAGTGTTCTTAGCTTACCTGGCAGGGGAAAATCCTTAGAAGATTGAAAAGAGACAGTTGTGCTACCTTTTGCAGGAGGACTTTAAGAGATCTTTCTTGATTTCTTGTAGCCTAGAAAGGCACACTTCTGATTATTCAGGAAAAAGAAATAGGTGAACAGTGTTGGAAAGTTAGGATATCTGTTGAGGTCTATTTAGGAGTACACTACACTGCTGGTTGACTATAGTGTGCATGTGTGGTAAGTAAGAACCAATGGCCTTGAAGTCTTCCAGTCTGAATCTTGGCCAAAGCCAAAACAGTTGCTGCTGGCATGATGATGTTATAGTAGAAGCATCGCACAGTCCCTGCTGTTATGAGGTTGGTGGAAGTCAACTTAATTATTCATCTCTTTCCTGCCTGATACATAAAGAAGAACTCAGGAAAAAATAACTTTATTTTTGTTAGGATTGTATTTTTATAATTTAATTAATATAGCTATTATTTGAGGAAACTGGTCTTAGATTCACTTTTTTTTATAAACAGATGGAGCCTAAACAGTCAGAGAGATTGGACTGGAGTGGTACATCTCACCTAGGTTTAGTGTGAGAGAAACTTGGCAATACCTGAACAGATTTAGATTGTTGAAACAGTGGATGCAGGATGCTGTATGCATCTCGTAAGCAGTGGCTAGGATGTTTCTGACTATTTCACAGTATGTAGTAGGGCCCTCCATAATAGAGAGTTTCTAGATCCAACTGTCTGTATCACCAAGGTTGAGAAACCCTGGCCTAGGGCTGTGGGTCTCTAGAAAAGATAATAGTATTAGAGACATCTTTTCTCATTAATACACTTAGACTCACTGAAACTGTTGCATTTCTTCACAAGACCTCAAGGAGTAAAATAAAGTAAGTTTTTGACAAGTTTCCCCACCAATGTCCCTTGACTTGAAGAGACGCTGTCACAAAGAGAGTAAGTAACATGCCAAGCAGAGGAAACAGAGGACACATCCAAGGGACCAGCCATCCATTATCATTTATCACCCATCCTCCTACTGATTCATTATGGTCATTAACTCTGAGCTCTTACTTAATGAACACTTACTCCACGTGGTGGATGTCCCACATGGCAGATGTTCCACGTGGTGGATGTCCCACATGGCAGATGTCCCACGTGGTGGATTCCCACGTGGCAGATGTCCCACGTGGTGGATGTCCCGCGTGGCGGATGTCCCACGTGGTGGATGTCCCACGTGATGGATGTCCCGCGTGGTGGATGGCCCGCATGGTGATGTCTCACGTGGTGGTTGTCCCACGTGATGGATGTCCCACGTGGTGGATGGCCCGCATGGTGGATGGCCCCAGTGGTGGATGGCCCACACTAGACTGTGTTTACTTGCAGCTTCTGCTTTATCAGGCAGCTGCTCAATGAACTGTCCTGGCCTTATCTTGCCAGGGTCAGTTTGGTCCTGACAGTGGTTTCCCTTGTCTTTTCGTGAATTGTTGTGTGTAATTGTCGTTTCATGATTCCCATTGCAGAACTGGAGCTGGGATGAACCTGTCCCTCAGGAGACTGTGGAATTGAGGTTTAAGGTTTAGGGACAGAAGAACCTTCTGTGAGTGATTTCTCAGATCTCAGGTTGACGTTCATAAGTTATCTCAGTATGAAATGGTTTGTGGTGTTTGTAGGAAGTATAAAGTATCAGTTTTCCTTCACATATTGGATTAATTTACAAAAAGATTGGATTTAATAAAATGGCTCATTTTTCAAGGTGTCTATTTTGAGATAAATTGCTTCAATGACAGAAAGAAAGCACAAGTAGGCTCACATACATACACATACCTCTCAGAATAATTTGAAGGCCTTGACTTTCAACAGTTTCCTTTCAAATCATGAAAACACAAGACTGGCTTCTGTGCTTCCTATTTTTTTGAACTCCGTTGAGTTCACAAAATAACTCATCGTTATTTCATTAACCAGAAAATTTCCCACAGTGAGGAAGAGGTAAACTGCTTCCTGGGTGTTGGGAAGTCCCTGTCGCAGCAGTGCACACTCATCATGGGTAAGCGGGCCTGGTATTCGCATTTTTCTTTCTATTCTTGTCTGGATAAAAGACAGCCCATGAGGCAGATTTTCCCTGGGCTCTGCTTATGCCCTGTGTGCTTGTGGAAGAACTTACATTCTTCTGGACCACAAACCGCTGTCTCTGCAGCCACTCTTGTGTCCTCTGAAGGGTTCAAGCAGTTCAAATGCACCATCTCAGCAGTTGGATCCTTTCATTCATAGGACAGCCAAATTCTGAAAGTCTGTGAAGTTGTGAAATAAGGAGGCATTTGCTATGAGATGCTGCACCATCTCCTAATTGCTCCCTTCCATCTAGTAGCTCTTCCATGAGCTACACACAATGCATCATTATAGTTGCATTTCTTTAAAGTAGGCCCCAGTACTTGATAGTACTCTTGAGTTTGTTGTTTTCACCATTACCTTAGAACGTTCATGTATAGAAATACACTGCCATTTGTGGTCTGAAGATGTATAAGACTTTCCCCTTGATCCTGAGATATGTGTCCAACATCTGCTTTTCATGGGATGCTGCAGACTTTCAGAGGGGTGTAGTATGAGGAGCGGGCGGGCCTGCGTTTCGTCCCGGCTGTTCCGCTCATGGTGCCTGGCTAGCTTAACCCCCAAAATAACCACACAGAAATTGTATTAATTAAATTACTGCCTGGCCCATTCTATCTAGCCTCTTCTTGGCCAACTCTCACATCTTGATCTAACCCATTTTTATTAATCTGTGTTTACCACGAGGTTGTGGCTTACAGGGAAAGATTCAGCATGTCTGACTCTGGCAACTCCATGGCGGCTCTCCCTGCCTGCCTTCTTTCTCCCAACACTCAGTTCTCTTTTCCCTGCCTATCTAAGTTCTGCCCTATCAAAAGGCCAAGGCAGTTTCTTTATTCAACCAATGAAAGCAACACAAATACAGAAGGACCTCCTACACCAGAGGGACCTAGAAGGTCAGAGACTGTCCTCTGTGGAAGCTCAAGCCCAAGGAAGATGTAGGTGTTGGTGATTTGCTGAGGAGAGGGTTGGCATGATATAGGCTAGAGTCTGCCAAGCCGCACAATGTTTCTTGAATTTGTAAAGCTGTAAAGCGTGTGTTTTGTTTCTCAAAGCCACGCAAGCACATTATTGTGCAGATGGAGGGCTCATTCTTGCTACATTGGTGTGTGCTGCTTCTTCTGAGGTTGCCATGTGCTGGTTGTTCAGTAAAGACAGATGAAACAGGACTCCAAAGCTGACTCTGTGCTTATTCTGTTCAAACTATTGAGGAAAATTGAGTCAATGCTGTGACATACCTTTGCCTTGTAACTTTTTGATGGGTGTACAGTTTTCTTTTGCTTTCTTAGCTAAGCATTTCAAGTTAGAAAACTAATTTGTCTGTTGCCACCTGTTCCTGAATATTTTCTTCCCATCTTTTTCTGTTTGTAATTTTTTGTTCTTATTTACATGGAAACTGAAACTGAAACCTTTTTTGTTGTTATTAATGCTTTTCTAATGGATTTTATTGAGCTATACATTTTTTCTCTGCTCCCCTCCCTTCCTCCTCCTTCCCTTCAACCCTCTCCCATGGTCCCCATGCTCCCAATATACTCTGGAGATCTTGTCTTTTTCTACTTCCCATGTAGATTAGACCATTGTACTTCTCTCTTAGGGTCCTCATTGTTGTCTAGGTTCTCTGGGATTGTGAATTGTAGGCTGATTTTCTTTGCTTTATAACTGAGTACATATGTTTGTCTTTCTGGGTCTGTGTTACCTCACTCAATATGATGTTTTCTAGCTTCATCCATTTGCCTGCAAATTTCAAGATGTCATTATTTTTTCTGCTGTGTAGTACTCCATTGTGTAAATGTACTACATTTTTCTTACCCATTTTTCAGTCAAAGGGCTGAAGAACGAACCAAGTGATGAACAGACGCTTGAAAGAAATCCCACACTAGCTCAGAAATGAGAAATAGATAGTTATTTATTTAGGGGCAAACTCACAAATCAGAATTCTCTGCTTGAACAGTGGACAGAGATCGAATCCCGCAATTCAACAATCAGAATGAGCAGCCAGCGAAAAGGAGGAAGAAAAAAGGGCTGGACGCAGGCTCTGTATCCGCGTATATAGTATAAGAGGCCACACCCCAGTAGGTGGGTAACCACAAGCTGCAAGCCTTCCTACAGCAAGGGACATTTAGGTTGTTTCCAGGTTCTAGCTGTGACAAAAAAATGCTGCTATGAACATAGTTGAGCACATGTCCTTGTGAAACGATTGAGCATCTTTTGGCTATATACCAAAAAGTGGTATTGCTAGGTCTTGAGGAAGGTTGGGAAACTAAAATCTTAAAGTAACCAAAATCTTGATGATTGTTATGATTTTAACTAAAATTTTAGTAGTAGTTTGATATTTTCAGTTCATTCCTTATGGTTCTCTCTGGATTATTTAAGGATTTGTTCTTTGTTTATTGGACCAAAATACTAATGACCTATGCCCTGACTCTCTGATGTGAGGCTCTGTCACAGATACCTATTGGCTCCTTTCTTTGACAGGAATTAAGATCATATGTGATCATGTATTCAATCATTTTCATATTTGTTGTCATTTCTTTCCTTATGTCATCAGGCCAGGAAGAATAGTCACATTGTTCACAGCATTTCACCACTGAAGCATGATATGCACTTGGAAAATTAAAAACAGATGCTTACCTGACTAGATATGTAGAGTTATAATTTATTCTTCCCATTGTAGACTGACTATGGGAAGTTCTATTTTGCAAATTTTAGATGTATACATTTGAGTAGCATGAAACTCTGAGTCATTTTCTCATCCTTTTAATAGTTTTTTTTTTTTTTTCCAGGTCTAACAATCATTTATTAGCAAATCACTTACCCCCCCCCAACCTTTACTGTTTCATCTTTAAAATAGGGATAGTATGATCATAGCCATACCTGCCTCTGAAAACCGTTTAAAAGTTGAGCTAGCTTAGACCCCTTTGCTCGCCATTATAGGGGAGAGAGTAGCATTTGAATTAGGTCTTTTTTTTTTTTTTTCCATACATTGTTTTGTTTTATTTTTTCCATTCAAGAACATAATTAAAGATAAAAAAAAATTTTTTTCCTTTCTTCCCCTTCTCCCGGTCCCCTCCC
>PVIU01010057.1:0-72286 GCA_004026605.1 Ondatra zibethicus
ACACATCTTCGAACACCTGATATTTGATAAAGAAGCAAAAAATATCAAATGGAAAAAAGAAAGCATATTCAACAAGTGGTGCTGGCATAACTGGATATCAACATGTAGACAAATGAAAGTAGACCCATATCTATCACCATGTACAAAACTCAAGTCCAAATGGATCAAAGACCTCAACATAAAGCCAGCCACACTGAACATTACAGAAGAGAAAGTGGGAAGTACGCTTGAACGCATTGGCACAGGGAACCACTTCCTAAACAGAACCCCAGCAGCACAGACACTGAGAGGAACAATTAATAAATGGGACCTCCTGAAACTGAAAAGCTTCTGTAAAGCAAAGGACACGGTCAACAAGATAAAACGACAGCCTACAGAATGGGAAAATATCTTCACTAATCCCACATCAGACAGAGGTCTGATCTCCAAAATATACAAAGAACTCAAGAAATTGGACAACAAAAGAACACATAATCCAATAAAAAAAAATGGAGCACAGACCTAAACAGAGAACTCTCAACAGAGGAATCTAAAATGGCTGAGAGACACTTAAGGAAATGTTCAACATCCTTAGTCATCAGAGAAATGCAAATCAAAACAACTCTGAGATTCAATCTTACACCTGTAAGAATGGCCAAGATCAAAAATACTGATGACAACTTATGCTGGAGAGGCTATTGAGAAAAGGGAACACTTCTGCATTGCTGGTGGGAATGCAAGCTGGTACAACCCTTTTGGATGTCAGTGTGGCGATTTCTCAGAAAATTAGGAAACAACCTTCCTCAAGACCCAGTAATACCACTTTTGGGTATATATCCAAAGGATGCTCAATCGTGCCACAAGGACATGTGCTCAACTATGTTCATAGCAGCTTTATTTGTCATAGCCAGAAACTGGAAACAACCTAAATGCCCCTCGATCGAAGAATGGATCAAAAAAATGTGGTACATTTACACAATGGAGTACTACATAGCAGAAAAAAATAACAACAGCCTAAATTTTGCAGGAAAATGGATGGAACTAGAAAGCATTATTTTGAGTGAGGTAACTCAGACACAGAAAGACAATTATCACATGTACTCACTCATAGGTAGTTTTTAAACATAAGGCAAAGAAAACCATCTTACAAACCACAATCCCAGAGAATTTAGACAACAATGCGGACACTAAGAGAGACCTACATAGATATAATCTACGTGGGAAGTAGAAAGTATAAAAAGACAAGTTCTCCTGAATAATTTGGGAGCATGGGGGCCTTGGGGGAGGGTTGAGGGAGGGAGGGGTGTGGCAGGGAGGGAAGCAGAGAAAAATAAAAAAAATAATTAAAAAAAACAACAAAAAAAGAATTTCAAACATTTTCTTGAGGTTATCTTTTAGATCATTTTCTTCTGGTTCATTCATATTTGGTTGTTCAGCTCTTACTTTTGTAGAGTCTTTAGGTTTTACTGGTATTGAGTTGCTCTTTGTGGTGTAGCTTGTGATCTTACCTCTTCTACTCATTTTTTCCTTTAGTAGGTGTGGTTGGGGCTGTCCGAGATTCTGTTGAATAATCTTCTAGGTGCCAGTGAGTCTAAAGCTCAGATGGTTGTTCCTTGTGGTACAGTCAGTGTCACAGTTCTAGTTACCCTGTTGGTTATTCCTGTTCCTGGAGGTAGCTCAGTGCTCCTGTGCTTTGGTCTGCTCCCTTGGAGTTTGCTGTCTCAGGCCTACTTTGGCCTAGGCTGCTGGCTTTGATCTGTTTCTGCAATTCTTGGTCGGATCTCCTCTTGCAGAAGTCCCTGGCTTGGAGTTAGACCTGTTCTGGTGGCCATCGCTGACTCTGGATCTGGTCACTGGTTCAATCGTGATCTGCCCATATCCCGGGACTGGGTTTGCTCCTGGCTTCTGCTCCTGGTGGACCTTGTTCTCTCTGTGTCTTAGGTTACTAGGTCAGTCCCACTCCGGTTCCATGGAGGTCGCAGACTCTAAATCAGGTGTTGGCTCAATCCTGGTCTGCCAATGTCCTAGGACTGGGTTGGCTTCCAGGGCTGGACTTGCTCCTGGTTTCTGCTCCCAGTGGAGCTTGTTTCCTCTGGCTCTCTCTGTCCTAGGAGTCTCGTTCAATTCCACTCCTGTGGAATTTGTTGCCCAAGGTGGAGTTCCTTGCCTCAGGGCAACTTTGGCTTAGGTTACCAGCTTTGACCTGTATCTGTAAATCCTAGTCTGGATTCCCTCCTGCAGAAGTCCCTGGATAGGAGTGGACCTGGAAAGGTTTCTGGTTCTGGTCTATTGCCTGGGAGGTTCCAGGTTCTGGTGCGCCCCACAGAGGACCTGCTTACTTCCTCAGAGATCTCAGACTCGGCTGGGACTCACAGGGGTTCCAGGTTCCTGCCTATTTCCTTTGATGTCCCAAACCAATGCCTGAACCCACAGAGGATCTGGCTCATGCCTACTCTGTCTGAGGTCCCAGACTTGCCCCTGGCCCCGCCGAGACCTCTGGTTCCTGTCTATTCCCTCAGAGGACCCAGGTTCACTCACGCCCAGGCTGACAGAGGTCCTGGCTCCTGCCTAGTTCCTGGGAGGTCCTAGACTCTCGCCCAGACCCACTCGACATGATTGCTTCTGACAGCACCAATCTATTCCTGAGATACTGTTGAGCACCGAAGACACTCCACTTGGAGCTTGTTTTCTTCTTGGCAAAACTGACAATGCCTCAACCACTGACAAGTTACATAGTATCTGGAAATGGATAAGTAGGACCCTCAAATCTTGCCAAGACAGGGTAAAATAGTTTTGAAAAATTTCTTGCCTCTGAAAATGGTCTGTCAGTTACACTAGGCCTTAGTCAAAGTTGGTTGCTTCAATGTTGCAAAATGAGACTTTGGGTGATTACTCAGGTAGCTAATTGTCTCTGTCATATATTGCTTGCTTTGGAAGCTACTTGATTGTCTTTCCTGCCTGCCTAAGTAATATTATCTCCCTTCTCAGGCCTTTGGTGGGGTTGAAGATTAGATAGTCATAGTTACTGTACTCTTATGAATTAGCCAAGCCATTTCCTATACAAGACTTAGACTCCATAGGATAGAATGTTTATTAAAACATTTAGCATATGTTCCTTGCTTAATATTGTTTATGATGGCTGTAATTCTAATTATACCTGATATCTGTTCCTAATGTGTATAGTTTTGTATTGGGTTTGGAACTCTCTTATTTAAACAAAAAGGGGAGGTGCTGTGGGAGCACATTCTGTTCCTTCAGCCAATAGCCTTTAAGATACCAGCTCACTGGGGCGTGGTCTCTTATACTTTAAAAAGCAGTGGGAACTTTCTCTCTTGCTTCTGGCTCCTGTTTGGGCTGCTAGACTCTCTGTTTCCTGTTTGCACCAAAAGGACTGTTGTTTGGGACAGTGATCTGTAAGTTCTTCCCCTTAAATAAATAACCCTTTTTATCATCCATAATTCTTAACTGGTGTGGGTTGTTTTGCGGCTTCATTTCATTGAATATATATGTCTGTATATGTCTATATAAATAATGTTTAAGTTTTCCACAATGAACAATGAATTTTCCTGCAGTAATCTTTGAAGTTTCCAGGAAGAAGATGGGGCCCCATAACAACAACTCCACCTGGTTGATATGATGTCATGATCCTGATAGTGCTAATATAAGACCTGTTTTGGGTACCAGCTGCTCAAGATGGTTCCAACTTGGTTAGCTGAAATGGTGTACTATTTTTACAACGTTCTGGACAGAACTCCAAATAGGAACCTCAGAAAAACCCTACTAAATACTCAGAGACTATTTGCAACTAATCATACCAGACAGTAATCTTGGAACTTAACCATCATTTTACTTTCACAGCATCCCATAGAAAGAGCATTGCCCCCATGACAGCTGGAAGTAATTTTCTAAGATGATGTCTCCTCTCCCAACAAAATTTGTCCTTAAGGTTAGGGACATCATTTAGGAGTTGATTATAATTGATATAGGGTTGGAGGTTGAATACTTGCATGCTCTACCTCTTTAAAACATTTTTTATATTGATACAATTTTAGGATATATTTATCATAGTGCAACGCACATGTCTACCTCTGATCAAGATACTTATACATTGTTTACACTTTGAGGTCATTGTCATTTGTTGCACAGTTGTTTGTTGTATAATATTCTAATATGAAGTCTTAGTCTTTAAGTTATATAGGTATTAAGAATTATAGATCAATAGTCATCTATGCTTGTCATACTTAGACTAATCAGGTTCTTTAGACACATAGAGATTGTTTTCTGCATAGATAGGTAATCTTCAACCACTTCAAAGAGCTGTAGAGTATGGCATTTAAATAACTTAATTTAAATAACTTAGGGTTCTGTTGAAGTGAGACATGATTGCTCCTGGAAGCACTGATCTATTCTCAAGAGAATGTTGAGCACCGAAGACACTCCACTTGGAGTTTGTTTTCTTCTTGACAAAACTGGCCTTTGGGCAAGGAACTGCTCATGCCTTAATCACTGATAAGGTACAAGGTATCTGGAAATGGATAAGCAGGACACAAGGAAAAAGACTGTCAAATCTTGCCAAGACAGGGTAAGATGGTTTTGAAAAATTTCCTGCCTCTGAAAATGTTCTGTCAGTTACTCTATGCCTTAGCCAAAGTTGGTTGCTTCAATGCTGCAAATGAGACTTTGGGTAATTGCCCAGGTAACCAGTTGTCTCTATCATTTGTTGCATATTTTGGAAGTTGCTTGATTGCACTTCCTTCTTACTCAAGTAATACTATTTCTCTTCTCTGATCATTGATGGGGTTGAAAACTAGATAGTTGTAGTTACTTTCCTCTCATGACTTGGCCAAGTTATTTATTATACAAGACTTAGACTCATTAGGGTAGGATAATTATTGAATATATTTGTTCTTATTGTATATAATTTTGTAATAGGCTTAGAACTCTCTTATTTAAACAAAAGGGGGAGGTATTGTAGGAAATCCTACAGCCAGTAGCCTTTAAGTTACCCGCCCACTTGGATGTGGCCCCTTATACTATTTATGGCGATGTAAAGCGTGTCCGGCTGTGGGATTCGTTTGCTGGTCTCCATTCCAGCAGAGAATATTGATTTGTGAGTCTACCCCTAAATAAATAACACTCTATTTTTCTCAATTCTGAGATTTCTTTTATGCAATCTTCTTCACAAGAATTATGGGCTAATTATAAGAGTTATTATAAGAAGCCTGAGCTAATAGGCCAACCAGTTTATAATTAATGTAGACCTCTGTGTGTTTCTTTGGGACTGAATGACTGCGGGACTGGGTAGGACAGAAGCCTCTATCAACATTCTCTCCTTCTGGGAGGTCCTTTATCTTTTTGTACACTATGAATATCTACACAGTAGCTAATAAAGGACTGAATGGCCAATAGCTGGGCAGGGAGAGGTTTGGCAGGATTTACGGACAAAAGGGGAGGGGAGAAGTGTGGAGTCACCAGGAGACTGGGAGAGAAACAAGATGAATATACCATGCTGGAAAAAGGTACCATGCATGGTAAAATGTAGATAAGAAATATAATTTCTGTTGAAAGAGCCAGTTAGTAACAAATGTAAGCTATTGGCTGAGCATTTATAATTAATATTAAGTCTCTGTGTGGTTATTTGGGGAGCAGGCTGCCAGGACAGAGATGACCAGTGGTCCGCAATGAAAAACCCTGTCTACAGTCCTTAGAGGTATCAGCAGCTGAGAGAAAGTAGAGGAGTGGGTGTCACGGACTGGGAATGAGGCAGGCAAGGAATGGTCTCAGGCGATGAGAATGTGGTGATGGGTGGTAACTATAGGGATGTGAGTAATGTCCGCTGCGTTCCCTTATCACAATAGAAAAAGTAAAGGGAAACAGACAGACTTTAAAGACCATGCTGTGCAATCAGCAATTTGAAGCAAGAGTCCAGTGGATGCCTTGCGAGCAGGTAAGCAGAGGTCAAGGAACACGGCATACTCATGACCACAGTGTCACTTCTGAGATCCATATCAGTTACAGAAGGAAACACAGTGACTTCATGGTTGGAAGACCTGACAGTCCTCGCCCAAGGGACAAAGGTTGTGATGCCCAAACCAGATGGCTCCACTCTGTGCGTTGAGCACTCTCTCCTTCCCCTTTCGGATCTCATGTAGCCCAGGCTGCCTTTGAGCTACTCTTGTAGTTGAAGATGCCCTTGAACTCCTGATCCTACTGCCTCTACCTCTGGGATACTGGGATTACAGGTATATATTACAATGCGCATTTTATATGGTGCAGGGATGGAACTCAGGCTCGGTGCCAGGCAAGCACTCTACCCACCGAATGACATTCCCGGCCCTTTCACTCCATATTCTCTGAACTTTCTGCCAGACAGGCACATTTGTGGTCCAGTGTCGTAGACAGGTTGGAATCCCAGCAATTGGGGGGTGATGGTGGAGGCAAGATGATCAGGAGTTCAAATTCATCCTTGGCTACATAGGGAGTTTAAGGCCAGCCCGAGCAACATAAGATCCTGTCTCACAACAACAACACAGTAAATGGCACAGTTGGTATTGCATCCAATTCTATCTGATCATCACTTAAACACCAATTCCCAGGAGCCATGAGGTGGTGGGCAGGAGGTAGAGTTTACTAAAGGACTGGTACCTTGAGAGACTGGAAAGCAATCTTCCCTCAAGGGTGGGATGGGGGCAGAGCCTGGGGAAATGACTCAGTGGTTAAGAGCACTTGTTCTTGTAGAGGGCCTAGGTTCAATTTTCAGTACTCATGTGGCAATTCACATCCATCCATAACTCCATTCCAGGGGATCCAATGCCTTCTTCTGATCCCTAGGCCACCAGGCATACATACGTGTGGTACACATAAGTGCAGGTAAAACTCTCAGATGCATGAAATAAAAATGAAATAAAAAACCTTATAAAAATAAAAAGGAGAGGGGGAAAACACATAACACAGAACTTTGGCTTCCACACACACATATATACATGAACACGTATGTATACATGCATAGCACAGACATTACAGATGGCCATTGTACCCCAGAAGACCAGACTGAGAAATAAAAGTAGAGTTAACCCCATGACACAAGTTCGTGTCACCAAGCTTAATGTTTAAGAAAAAAAAAGATTTATACATTTATGCTGGGGTGGGGGTGGGGTCATGCATCTTTGTGTGCATATGGAGGTCAGAAGCGGGTGTTGGGTGCTTTCTTCTATCAGGCTCCATCTTTTCCTTTGAGGCAGGGTCTCCCCTTAAATTTAGGGCTGTGTTTTCCCAGCTAGACTGGAAGCCAGCAAGTCCCAGCAACTATCCTGGACCTGCTCCCATTAAGCTGGGGTTTCAGGTGTGAACAGGATGCCTGACTTGCTACATGGGTGCTGGGATTGGAACTTCAATCTTATGATTTCACAATAAGTGATTTTAGCTGTTGAACCATTTCTCCAGCCTTCCTGTTACCAAACTTATACTACACTGTTTATTTGACCTCAGAAATTAAGATTAGAGATGTAATAGGCAAACTTCCCAAACAGGGAGAGTGTAATTGGTGCGGCAATGAAATAATTCCTCTGTTTCACTTCTTTCTCTCTCCTTCCTTCCCTCATTCTTTCCTTCCTTGAAGCAGGGTCTCCCTTTGTAGTTCTGGCTAGCCTGGAACTTGAAACACAGGCTAGGCTGGTCTTGAACTTACATTGATCCCTCTGTTTCTGCTTCTTGGGTTCTGGGATACAGATCTGATGTTATTTTCCTATTGTTTTGTGACCTGCTCTTGGCTCCAGCTCTCTTCAGCCTTTCTTGCCTATAAATCCAACCTCTTCAGCAGGGCTCATGGGACACTTGCTCCACTTTATGAAAAGAAAATTGGCTTGGTCCAGTAATTGCGAAGTAATTAGCATCCTTAAACTAAAACTGTCTTTTAACACCATTTTGCAAAGCTTGTATATGGGCAGCCCTGAAGCACAGGGGAAGTCGTTCAGCCTCCGTATTCCCTAGACTGCAAACGGTAACGCCATCGAACCCCTACCAAAGGTGTGGGGGAGTATTCAGGGGAGCTGGTGCGCATGGGGGTGGGGGGAATGATGTAGCATACATTCTGGCCTTTGTTAAGTTCAACAAGCCCCTTACCCTGGGGTCAGCCTTCCTAATCACCCTAAATGAGAGTCACATGAGAGGGGCGCGTCTGTTGGTGGGCTGAAATCAGGACTCGCAGGAGCAGTTGTTGACTGCGGGGGCTGTGGGTCCTTCCCCACGCCCTGGTGCAGCCAGGACTGCAGACGCTGAGTGCCAGAGAGCAGCAGTGGCCTCACTACTGACCGCACGTGCAAACACGGAAGGGCTGGGGGCAGAGCCCTGTCTTTTACCCTTGAAAAGGTGTAGGAAACGCGCAAGCGCAGGCCGGGCTCCGCAGATCTTCGCCGCCAGCACTGCCCCTGCGCTCCACGCTCAGTCCGGGTCGCCTTAGCGGGTCGCAGAGCCAGCAGGGGCGAGGTCCCCAGCGGGAGGGCGAGCCTGGACGTGGGGCTGCGCGCCAGTACCCCCTGCGCGCGCACGCTCTTCCCATTTGTCTCCGCGCGCGTGCACGCCCCCTCTCGTCTGTCTCCCGGCGCGTGCACGCCCTTCCTCTCCGCCGTCTCCCCGCGCGTGCGTCCCGGTCGGCCGTCAGAAAGGCACGCGCCTCGCCTTTAACGCGGGCCGAAGGCGCGCCGCCCGTATGGCTTGCGAGCCGTGGCCGGTGTGGGCCTGGCCGGGCCTGGGCTGAGGCCGAGCCAGCCGCGGGGTTCCGCAGCCCCGGACGGCGCCCATCATGCGGCGGCTGCGGCGCCTGGTGCACCTGGTGCTCCTCTGTCCCTTCTCCAAGGGCCTGCAGGTAAGCGGTGGCAGGCCATGTGCGGCCACACGGGGAGGGGCTGGGCGTGGGATGGCGAGGGTCGATGGGTGTGTTGCGCACCCAAGACCTTCCTTTCTTTCGCTACTTCAAAAGTAGGCTTGTTTTTTGGGGGGTAGCAAACTTGGGACATACCCTGCCCATGGCCATCCCATGAGCCAGCTGAAACCAGGGACTGTGGTGACCTTGGCCCATTGAGGGCCAGCTCCTATCTGCAGAAGAGGCTCCTCTGCTCGCTCTTTGGGATGATGGGGTCAGGCCTCCGGACTCCAGCCTCTGGTTGCCAGGGTTCTCAGAACCTGCAGGAAGGAGCCAGCTCTAGCCAGCCCTGCCCAGGTCTTCCTGGCCTCTCTGCAGGGCAGGTCCTGAGGATGCTGGAGGATGCTGCCCTGTGGGCTGCGCATCTGGCCCAGGGCCTGGCCTGCCTTAGATTCTAAAGCATGCAAGACTGAAACCTACTGGATGCAGAGATCTTCAGGCCCAGATGCCCTTGTCTGCTCTCCTTTAGGGGCTTTAGCGTGCGCCATGGTCCATGCTTAGCCCCTGGCTGGATTTGAACTGAGGAGTTCGGGGAACTTCCTTGTGCCAGGAGATGGTCTCTATCCCTAGCTCAGAAGGACAGGCCTGGCTCAGCAGTGGGTGGGCCTAGGAATGGCAGGAGAGGGGTTTTGGCCAGTTCCCAGTGGGGCTGGTTCAGGGACAGGACTGACTGAGTCTCACCTGCTCTGAGCCCATGAAACACCAGGGTGCCTGGCACATGGCCTGGGCTTCCTGGGCAGGGAGGTCACTGTGCAGTTACCATCCCTGTAATGACCCTCTCCACTTCTCAAGTGACTTCTCAGGTGCTGGACTATTTATCCCTGCAAAATATGGGCTCAGGGCTTGCCAGTCTGTTCACTACCGAGTGGCAGAAGACTACATGAGCTTCGAGTAGCCACTGTGGTGAGACCTGCCCTAGGGTGGGGATATGCAATGGCTCAGGGACCCTGGGAAAGGGAGGGGTCTGACAAAGGCTAGGTAGACCATCAGAACTAAACCAGGTAATAATAGCCAAAGTGGTTCAGTGGAGCCCCCTGCGCCAAGGCCCAGTGTCCTGGGAGGGGCCTGCCTGGAGTGGGCCCTGGCTGGCAGGTTTAGCTCTATGTCATTTGGTCCAGCCTAGGCCAGCTGCTGGCTCTGGTCCTGGCCCTTTTCCTCCGTGTAGCTTAAAGTCTTTTGGTCTTGTTTCTCAGTCTTCATGTTTGCATTTTGGACAAGTCTGAAGGAAACAGCTGATTGCCAGGGTCAGGCGGGCCCAGGAGGAGAGGTCCACAGAGCCATGCCCAGAAGAGGGATCATCTACTGGAAGAACCTTAAGAAGAGCTGGGCGTTGTTCTTGTGAAGGAGGTTCCTTTCTGCTCTAGCCCTGAGGGAACTAGGGCAGAACATAGATTTGAGTTCAGCACGACTCCCAGATCCAAAAGCGGGATCTCGGCTGGTTCCCTTCTCGGACTCTCTGGCAGCTGGTAGTTAGGAGGCCACAGGAAGCCCTTGATATCAATCAGTAGAGGCCCTCCTCTGGGGCTGCCGCCCCACAAGTCTGGTCCTCTCACCCTCCCTGCTGAGCAGCTCTGGGGCTGATCCCTTGTCTTTAGCCTCAGATTGGGACATTTAGCCCTATGTGGCACAGGCTGTCTGGAAGTCCAGTCCCTTCCCCCAGAGATGCCATTTTCCAAGGTGGGCCCTGGGTAGGGAGGTGGCATCCAGCTGTCTCTGACTGTCAACTTTGGACCCTGCTTGGAGTACTCAGTGGAGGCCAGTGTCTTCAGCAACTAGACCAGATCCTCCTCACCCTCCAGTGCTCTCACCTGTTCCCTGGCGGAGAGGGCAGAGGGATGAGGATGATGGCAACCTGGAGCCTCTGCAGAAGCGAAGGTCGTAGGTCCATCCTTGTTTTGGGTTGTGACCAGGACTGTCCCTCCCTTCCCCCCCAGCCCCGGTTTCTGTCTTGAAACATTTTTTTAAGACTTAGTTTATGTGTATGAATGTTTTGCCTGAATGTATATATGCACTTGCGTGAGTGCCTGGTGCCAGAGGAGGTCAAAGGAGGTGTTGGATGCTGTGAAACTGGACTTACAGGTGGTTGTGAGTGGGTGCTGGGAACCGGGCTGGTTTCTTCTGTAACAGTAGCAATGCTGGGACTACAGAAATGTGTCCATCACACACACAGCTTTTTAAAAGAAATTATGGCAAAATACATAGCATGATGGGCAATGGTGGCGCACGCCTTTAATGCTAGCACTCAGGAGGCAGAGGCAAGTGGATCTCTGTGAGTTTGAGGCCAGCCTGGTCTACAGAGCAAGTTCCCGGACAGCCATGTTACACAGAGAAACCCTGTCTCAAAAAAAACAAAAACCAAACCGAACCAACGACTCCCCTCCAAGCCCAGCAAAACCCCCAAACCAAGAACCCCCACAGCATGAACTGTCTTATTTTGCCCATTTCTCCTTTGTACAGTGGTGAATGGTGCGTTGAGAACTGCTGTGGAGCCCCTGGCATGGCCCATCTACAGAAAGCTCACTTCCCTCCCCGACTGTGTGTTCCCACAGCCTACCCTGCCCCTGGCACTCACCTTCTCCCCTTTGCCTCTATGCATTTGAAGACTCTGGGGACTCTTTGACTGGAGTCCCACAGGAGGTGTCCTTCTGTGACAGCCATCTCCATGGTGGCAGGTACCAGACTTACATCCTGCTGAGGCTGAGTGGTATTTTTGTCTTGTGGATGGATACTGGCTGTCCACCCTTGCTGTCGTTGATCCTGCCACTGGGAATGGGCGTGCATGAACCCTGTGTCTTCTCATTGCTTCTCAGGGTGTAATAGAGTTGGGTTGTTGGGCCCTTGCCCTCCTCCATACCCCTTTTCCTGCTGGTCCTGACTCAAGGGGACCAGTGGGGAAAATGAGGGTGGCTGAACCTAGCCCCAGGCCATTGGCTCAGCTGACCTTATTTGGAGGCAGGGATGTGACGAAATGAGGGCACTTTAGGGGCACGGGTTGTAAAAAGTATCTTCATTAGGCTTCATCTTTTCCTCATTTTGAAATGTCTTCTTGTCTCTGATGGAGAGCCCCTGGATGCAGACCCTGGCATATGCCTGATAATGGTGGGGTGCTGAGCTAGGTGCTTCTCATTGCTAGAGGTGGTGGGTGCCAGCTGCGTTGGAAGGCTGTGAAAGGTCCAAAGAAGTGGAAACTGCCCTTGGTGATGATGGGCACCTCCTCACCTGACCCCTCCCTCAGCAGGGCCGGCTCCCAGGCCTCAGGGTCAAGTATGTCTTGCTGGTCTGGCTGGGCATCTTCGTGGGCAGCTGGATGGTCTATGTGCACTACTCGTCCTATTCGGAGCTCTGCCGTGGGCACATCTGCCAGGTGGTGATCGTAAGTCTGCCTGGGCCCAGGGGCCTGACCCATGTGAGGCCCTTCGAGATATGACGGGAGGTGGGCCAGTAGAGGACTGGGGGCTCGGGGGAGGCAGTGGAGAAATTATAGCTGCTGCATGTCCTTGGGGTAGACTGTTTAGCAGGGAGACAGGGTTGGAGAGGGCTGCCCTGGCCAGTCCTGAAAGCAGGCCATGGGGTGGAGTCTTTTATGCCTTTCTCTCCAGGGAGCCATTGCTGCTGTTGAGTGAGGATGTCCCTGTGGGTGCATGTGTGGGCAGGCACACTTGCATGCCAGTGCCTGTGTGAGTGTGCCCATGGACATCATGAAGCTAGTACCTCAGTTCTCTGTTCCTTGTGACTGGTGACAGGGACATATTGTCCCCAGATAGGGGACATTGCCTCTTTTCCAGAGGAGATCCTTCTCCACCCTCTGGTCATACAATCTTAGCTGCTAGCCAGACTCTCAGCATGGAGGGAGCTACTCAATGAATCCCTATCCTGGCCTACTCTAGATAGAGAAACTGAGGCTTGGAGACCTAGGGGCAGCAAGAGTCCAGAGGAAGGCTGAACATACTGCCCACCTTAGTTTCTTTTTCTTTTTAATTTTTTCTTTGTTTTTTTCAAGACACGGTTTCTCTGTAGCTTTGGAGCCTGTCCTGGAACTTGCTCTTTAGACCAGGCTGGCCTCGAACTCACAGAGATCCGCCTGCCTCTGCCTCCCGAGCTGGGATTAAAGGTGTGTGCCACCACCGCCTGGCTAATTCTTTTTAAAAAGGTATATTCACTTATTTGTATATGCGTGTGTATGTGTATATATGTGCACACACACGTGTCATGGCCTGTGTGGAGGTCAGTGGACAACTTGTGGGAGTTGGTTCTCTCTTTCCACCTTTACTTGGATTTTGGGGTTTGAACTCAGGCCGTGAGACTTGGTAGCAAGCTTTATCTGCTCATCCGTCTTGCTGGATCCTACCTTGGTTTCTGTTGAATTTCCTCTCAAACTGCCATTCCTTCTGCCACCTTGGAATGCCTTTACGGGGCCAGTAGGTTCCTGCAAAGCCATCCCAACTCCCCCCTGTGACTGGTGTTGATGGGTTATGAGCAGAGTCCTGCAGGGAAGGACTCCAGGGTGGTGGGATGACCGGCATAGCCATACTGTCCCATCTCTAGCTGACGAGCCTGTTTCATGTGGCCACTCTATCTTTGTGGCTCACATGGCTGAGTCAGTGCTTCAGATTGACTCAGCTTCTTGGATGGTGGGGTGTTGGGAACCTCCCTTCCCCCATTTCCTCCAAGCCTGGCTCTGACCAGTGCCAGGCTCCATGGCAACCAGTGTATATTCAGTAATTTGCCCAATGAGAGCCAGCAGGCTGGGTAGTGCTGATTTTTAATCTGTGCGGAGAGGCTCTCCAGCTAATGAGGTGGCCTGGGGCAAGCCTGGCAGGAAGAAAGGTCAGCAATTATGGGGTCTCAGGATGCCATTTCTTTAGGAATGCTCAAATAAGCCTGACAGTGACCAGTAACTGAAGTACTGGAGCATTTGAGGATCCCCTGGAAGCACCTTAGGGGTTTGTGGCTGTGAGTCCAGCTGGATCCAGAGGTAGACATCAAGGAGAGGCCCTACCATTGGGCTCCTCCTGCCTCAGCCTACTGGGCAGGCTAAGTCAGACAGCGATCACAGTAGATGGAGAAACACTGGATGGTGGGGAATGTGGACACCTGCATAGGAGGGTCCTGAGCTGCCTTGAAAGTTCCTGAGGCTTAGTTATCGCCCGTGACCACGCCGCCTCTCATGGGACTTGTGGCTTCATCTCACCCTGATCCAGGCTGCCTTTCTGGCCATGTCTCTGTTGCTGAGTGTCCAGCAATGGAAGCCTATTAATGGGGGCCTGCCTGTGGTCCTGGCCACCTGTGTGTGTTCTAGCTGCAGTGTCTGGCAGTAGACGTGGTATCCTTCTCTCAGGAGTCATTTCAGCGAGAGGAGGGAACAAAACGGTTGCTCCTAGAGACAAGCCTGTCCCCATGCCCATGCTGCTGGTGCCTTTTCCTTTTTTCCTGGGGGTTCCTGGAGGGGTGTGGGGCTGTGACCACCAAGCCCCATACCCTGGACCACACCCGGTGCCTGTCTCCTCAGTGTGATCAGTACCACAAGGGCATCATCTCCGGCTCTGTCTGCCAGGACCTGTGTGAGCTGCAGAAGGTGGAGTGGAGGACCTGCCTGTCTTCAGCCCCAGGCCAGCAGGTGTGCAGCTGGGCATGGTTGGCAGGCTGGGTGTGGGTTGCTGCTGGTGGCAAGCTGAACTTCTATAGGGAACATACCTGTGGCCTTGTCTAGGTATACAGTGGGCTCTGGCAGGACAAGGAGGTGACCATCAAATGTGGCATTGAGGAGGCCCTGAACTCCAAGGACTGGCCAGATGCAGTCCTGCGGCGGGAGCTGGTGCTGTTTGACAAGCCCACACGGGGCACCTCCATCAAGGAGTTCCGGGAGATGATCCTCAGCTTCCTCAAGGTTAGTCGGCTCTACTCAGACCTTCACCATAGCCCACAGTTGGGATGTCTACAAAGACCCAAGTAAGAGGCAGGCAAATAAGCATCTTTCCAGGGCTTGTGGGAGGATAGACTGGCAGTCTGAGGTGGTGAGGGCTCAGGAGACAGGACTCTGCACCCAGTGTGGTAACTGTAGGGACTGGTGGGAGATGTAAACAGGGTTCCAGGGCCAAGTGATTAGTTCTCAAAGGCTCAGTATAGCACTGTGGCCTCTACTTACCCCTCAGTGACAGAGGCAGAAGGGACTGAGTGTGTGGCATAGGCAGCAGGCCTTGGTGACATTCTAATCTCTCTGGGCCAGGCCCACTTAGTGTTCCTGCCAGCTGAGGTGGGCACCAGGGTGTGTTTCTCTGCCTTCCAGGCAAACCTAGGAGACCTGCCCTCCCTGCCAGCGCTGGTTGACCAGATCCTTCTCATGGCGGACTTCAACAAAGATAGCAGGGTGTCCCTGGCGGAGGCCAAGTCTGTGTGGGCCCTGCTGCAGCGCAACGAGTTCCTACTGCTGCTGTCCCTTCAGGAGAAGGAGCATGCTTCCCGGCTGCTGGGCTACTGCGGGGACCTCTACCTCACTGAGGGCACCCCCTATGCCTGGCATGGGGCAGTGCTGTTGCCTGCCTTGCGCCCCCTTCTGCCGTCTGTGCTGCATAGGGCTCTCCAGCAGTGGTTTGGACCTGCATGGCCCTGGCGCGCCAAGATCGCCATTGGGCTGCTGGAGTTCGTAGAGGAGCTCTTCCATGGTTCCTATGGTACCTTCTACATGTGTGAGACTACACTGGCCAATGTGGGATACACGGCTACCTATGACTTCAAGATGGCCGACCTGCAGCAGGTAGCACCAGAGGCTACGGTGCGCCGCTTCCTTCAGGGCCGCCACTGTGAGCAGAGTTCTGACTGCATCTATGGGCGAGACTGCAGGGCCCCTTGTGACAGGCTCATGAGGCAGTGCAAGGGTGACCTCATCCAGCCTAACCTGGCCAAGGTATGTGAACTGCTGAGGGATTACCTGCTGCCTGGTGCTCCTGCGGACCTCCGTGAGGAACTGGGCAAACAGCTGCGCACATGCACAACACTGAGTGGACTGGCCAGCCAGGTGGAAGCCCACCATTCACTGGTGCTTAGCCACCTCAAGACCTTGCTCTGGAGGGAGATCTCCAACACCAACTACTCCTAGTGCTGCAGGCTCCAGCATTATTGTCCAGCTATAGGTGGAGCACCCATTTGGGAAGTCTCCCCTACCCAACCCAGTCTCTCCAGCAACCCAGCAGATGGGGCCATTCCTCTGAACATGTAAATAAATATAAATGGCTTTTATGTGACCTTGAGCATTTGTATCCCTTGTTAAATATGAAGCAGCCTCCTGGCAAGTCTCCATTCTAGAGCTCTTGTCCAGGCACCAATGGAGGACATGTAACAGGCCTGAAAACAGCCCCAAGGATCCAAACTGTGAACTTTTGTGCACTGGCATTCCTACCACTAGCACTCCACTCAACCACAGCAGTATTGCCAAGCCTATCTTGTCACAGATGCTGGTGGGACACAATGGTAGCCCCACTCTAGGTTTCCGACCTTTCTCTAACCAGCACTTCTACAGTTCAGCTATCCAACAACAGGCTGAACATGGCATCTCTGTGCTCTACTCAGAGTAAGCAGTCACGTTCTTTCCCTCCCATGACATCAATCTGCCTGTACACCAGCAGACTTAGCTCCTATTAATGCTTTTGGTATAAATCAGCTACAGTTCCAGCCCAAATCCTTAAATCTCAAGCCTTATCATTCACTCTGGCAGGTTTCATTTTCCAGGGGATACAGGGTAATTCAAATGTGCTGTTTACCCTAAGATGGGAGAATGCTGATTGATAGCAAAGACTGCAAGCTTCAAGAATTAACAAGTTTATTTGTGCCACAGCACCTACAGCTAGGGCCCCCCCCATAATGTGGGGGCAATGCACAGTTTGGTTTGATGGAAATGCTGAGTCATAAAGAAGACCCGGCCACCCCTACTGCCAACTGCATAGAGCTAATTCCACCAGTCTTGAAGTAACAGTTCAAGCCAACACAAATGTGGCCAATAATTTAGGATGTGGGCTGTTAGGAGAGAAGTGTAGAGCTGCCTAGTGCCTGTGTGGGTGGCTCTGCAGGTCCCTGGCGAGGTCAGAGGCCACACCCGAGGCCTATACTCATATCTGCACCCATCCTGCTCAGCCACGTGACCAAGAGGTAGGCTTTCTTCTTCCTGGCTTCTGGATCTGAAAAATGAGAAAGGATGATAGTTTCTTGTATTTCCTGACCCCTGAATGCTCTACCCCCAAAACCAGTTTCAAATCCCAACTCCAGAGTTCTATCTTGCTAAAATGCTGACCATGCAACCTTTTGGGGGAGCCCTTGAGGACTCTGCTATCGGGGTCTGGCAGTACCACCTCACCATGGCTCTGCAAAATGTCAGGCTATAAACCATTCTTAGTGCTCACTGGCTTCCGAACACTGAGCGTAGAAATAGCCACTTGCTCTTTGCCCTGATGTCACAGGCACAGCTGAGTAGCTGTGCTATGCCTGTAGTGCTGAAAGATCTAGCACAGCATCGTCAGGGCAGCTGCACACATCCCACCCGAGGAAGCTCCAGTGCATCCAGCCCACCTCTTACCTCAACTGGGCCACTGCTAGGCATTCAACATGAAGTTCACACCACAAGCAGAGCTTAGCCGCCAGCTTTCCTGAACCAAAGAATACCAATCAGCATAGCTCCCTCCCAATCCAGAGCCCCCAGAGGCCTGTCCTTTTTTGTACTTTAATGCATCTCCACATTGCCAGCTTCACCCTACTAAACAAGGGCTATAGCAATGTGCTTTAAGTTTTTCTGATTAATATGAGCAGGGAAGGGCGCCATGGGGAGACTGGGCAAAAGGGTGGCTTATGCCTGGGGTGGGACAACCTAAGACCTCACGGATATATTTACCAACCATAGGTAACTAGTGCACAATGGAACCT
Organism: Ondatra zibethicus; assembly: GCA_004026605.1. Taxonomy (NCBI): domain Eukaryota; kingdom Metazoa; phylum Chordata; class Mammalia; order Rodentia; family Cricetidae; genus Ondatra; species Ondatra zibethicus. The sequence continues at coordinate 17,810 of PVIU01010057.1, forward strand.
CACGAGAGGGCAGCCATCACCGCCACCATTAGCTGTGCCACCATACCCCCATATCTCAACTCATTCCCCTTGACCCGCACTGCACAAACCCACTACCAGACACCACTCTTGGTGGTGCCAGGGTTGGAGACCCAGGCCTGCACCTCACCACCAAGCTGTACTAGCCCTGTGGATTAAAAGCCTTGGCAAGTGAGGGCTACAGAAAACGGAGCCCGCCTCTCTGGCATCAGACAGCAACCAGTGCTGCAGATAGCCAGTTCGAAATGCCATTTTCTTCCATCAGGACTTCATCTCAAAGGAGAACTTCGATGCCACTGCTGTTTCCATCCACCGTAGTTTACGGAGGCAGTCTCTTGTCCTCCAGCCCAGGCCGGGTGAGCATTCAGGATTACAGAAGGATGTGCCATGCTCCCCTGCTTCCCAGGACCTTTGGAAGGTTACTGGCTTCATGATTTCCAACAAGTCAATTTATCTGACACTTCCTCTTTACAGACTGACCCTGCTCTTGGTCTGTGCAGGGCCATTGAATTACCTAAACCTGTCCATCAACTAGGAAGGGGTCCCACTCTAGCTTCAGGAGTGTTAGGCTACTAATCATTCAGATGTTCACAGGTCAGAACACTGAGCGTAGACATAGCCTCTCTCCTCTCTGCCACCTACTGACGCACATGTGACACAGCCGTCACACCTGCAACGCCTCTAGGGGCAGGACTTGATGAACCAAGTACCCGGAACCACGACTGTTAATCTGAATCTTACTAACTTTTGAGACAACTTACCCAAGACCCCAACATGTCCTCACAGTCTGATTTCCCTAGAGAAGGAAAGCAATCCTGCAGCACACATTCTTGGCAAGGTCACAGCGGGGCACTGCATCAGGCTGCTATTTTATTCCAGTTCCAGTGGGTCCACAAGGGTTTGGTCTCCTTGCTAAAGATTTCTGTAAGTAAAGTAACAATTGGAAAAACGTTAACCATTCCCTGCTCTCTCTCCCAAACTCAGAGGCACTGCGCTAACCAGACTGGATACTGTCTCCGGGTCTGCGTTATCTCAAGTCTATTCACAATGATTCTGAATAGCTGTCCTTTCAATAAAGACCTCTGCATCTCCCACATCAGCAAATGCAGGCACTTTCCCTGGTGTTCCTTAGGCAGGTCGAGCCCCACTCAGGGATGATCAGAGGGATGCCTAGGAAGCTCCCTGCATTGTACTAGCCCAGACACGAGCCTCGGCTTTCCTACCTGAGCCGGAGGTCCGGGGTGGGGAGTGAGGCGTCCACACGGCCCTCGGGCACATCAAGAACTGCTCTTCCTCTTACCACGACGTTAGTCTGCTGACACATTAGGGCGACTGAGCCCTCGGTGGGAAAGCACGCGACATATTTTTTTTACAATCGACAGTACGAGACACAGTCATCCCGCCAACAGGCCAAGAGCTATGGAGGATCGTCCGCGGCGTCCCAGGTCAACCACAGAAGCGCAGAAGACAAGAACCTGCACGCCGACATGGCCGCCGAGAGGCTGAGCGGGACTGCATCACGTCTTTTATAGTAGCGCCTACGGAAGCCCGCAAGGGACTTCCACTGTCCTCCAGCTGCAGCGCCGTCTAGTGGCTCCTCGTCCGCTCCTCGTCAGGGCGCCTTGTCGTCCCAGCCCCGATTATATCTAGATCTTGCCTTGCCAAGTGGCTCTCAGTGACTAATTTTGCGTGTTGCCAAGTTCGCAGGACATTTTCAAACCACCCATAAAGTCCTGCGCCTTCCTAGGAAGCTCCCTGCTTCCCAGGTTCTTGGTAATACCAAAGCTTCCACGCAGAGAGGAAGGGCCAGATCTGACCTACCAGTATTCATGGGCCTAGGAGGTGACACTTTGCTTCCTCTTTTACAAGGAAGCTTTGGGGATGGATCAGGAAGGAGCTACAGGGTGTTCATGGGTCCGAGATGCTTCTGACCAGGCCCACCTGGGGGACGGTGTGTGGATCTGAGGTGCAGGGCAGCCTCTTGAAGGTTGACTTCAGGATGGTGCTCAAAGACACAGAATACACTTAGAAGATTAGCTAACTGCTGGGATCTGTGTTGTGTCCCGCACAGCTACACAGCACACATCTAATGAGTCTGGAAACTCATGAGGACTTCTGGGTGATGGGTGTGAATTGTGGGCCTGGGGACACATCAGTGAGCCCTGCTCTGCTACCCATGGGCCAGGCCAGCCATACTTGCTGATGGTCCCAAATTCTTGAATCCTTCCTTCCTTTCCCTGCCTTCCTCTATTACTTCTTGCCTGTCTGCCCTCCTCTCTCCATCCCTCCCGCCTTCTTTTCCTTTCTGTCACCCACTCCTCCCCAGACAGGGTTTTTCAGTGTAGCACTGCTTGTCCTGGAACTTGTATTGTAGACTAGGCTGGCCTCGAACTCATAGAGATTCGCCTGCTTCTGTCCCTCAAGTGCTGGGATTAAAGGAGTGGGCCACCACTGCCCGGCTCCTTCCTGGTTTTTGATACAATGTCTTACATAACGCAGACTACCTTTAAACTTGCTATGTGGTTGGCTATGACTTGAACTTCTAATCTTCCTGCCGCCACCTTCCAAGTGCTAGGATTAGAGGCATGTACGATCAGGCATGGTCCAAATCCTTGCATCTTCACAGTATGTGTGAGTATGGGCCCATCTCCACTGTCCAGAGGGGAATCGAGACATTAGAAGTTAGAAAATGTTTCCTAGTCACATGATTGCAATGGCGGGCCTAGGAAGGGGCCTTGGAGATATGTCTGGGCAGCAGAGGTCTGAAGGAAGCTCTCTTGACCTATTGAGCATTGGCCAGGTTCATCAGTGAGAACTGTTTTGACAGCAGGTCTGGAAGGACCGAGAAGAGGTCATGTTTCTTCTTGTTTCACTCCTGCTCTAAGGTCAAGAAGATTCAGGTGTTCAGTGTATCGTTTGTTCTAGTATTTGTGGTTGAGCTAGATCCCATGCCAGCAGAGGCTCCTGCCTTGGTCCGGAGCTGCGAACATGTCTGGAGCTGTCTCCAGATGACAGAACCAGAAAGAGAAACTGCTGGAGCCCCATCCATCCACAGAGGTGCAGCCAGCCAGTCCAGAACCAACCCCAACACTGACTCCAGATTCAGCCAGTAGCATTGCCCAGGCAGACCGTAGCTCAAGGCCGGCTGTTAACTCTGCATCGAGAGCCAGTAACCTAGCCAGCTATAGCCATGGAGCTGTGCTGGGTCAGGTGTCAATCTCAATTGCAACAAGGTCTCTAAAGACAGAACTAGAAGGGTCTGGATTGCCTCCCCTGCCTCCAAATCCAACTTTATCACAGACCCCTTTCAAAGAAAGCTCTCACATCATCCAGCACCAACTTTAGATTTAGAACCTCCTCAGAGATCCAGAGAGAGACCCCACAAGAGACTCAGAGCTACCAGGAGCCGCAGGAGCACTTCTAGTTCCAGTTCCCGAGATAGACACAGCCCTGGAGGCCTCTCAGGAGCCGGTGTTGTCTGCACAGAACCACTTCCAGTCAAGGGCCCGTGGCCGGCTAAAGCCAGATCAGCCTCCACCCCGGAGCAGAGTCCCGCCCTACATCGCAGTCTGAAGAACTGGTTCCTTCTGTGTTTCTTGAGGTGTTTGACAAGTCATCCATGCTCCTGCTTCAAGTGTTTGGGAAGAATAAGCTGTGGCCAGCTGGCTTAGGCTTTTATTTACTGAAGAGTTTTGAGTTACGAAATCCTTTCCTTGTTATAAAATATATTGTTCAGGGTTCTCCATGACAAAGAGAACCACAAGATGTAGACACAAAATACTTGGTGGGTAAATATCATCTATCTATTATACAAATAGATTTACATAGATGAAGCATTGAGAGGGTCTTATTTCAAAGAATTGGCTCTTAAAATACATAATGGCTAATCTTTTCAAAGATTTATTTATTTTTATTTTATGTGTATGGGTGTTTAGCCTGCATGTATGTCTGTGCACCATGTGTGTGCAGGGCCCATGGAGGTCAGATGAGTGCATCAGATCCCCTGGAAATGGAGTCATAGGTAGTTATGAACTGCTCTGTGGATACTGCAAGAGCAGCCCGTGCTTTAAACCATGGATCCATCTCTCCAGCCCCCAGTGACAGATAATCTTGACTGTCAGTTTGGCTGGGGGAAGACATTTAGGAGATTAATACAATACTTCTCTAAGTATGTTCGCAAGGGTGTTTCCTAAGAGGATCAGATCATGAGGACCCTCACCCGATCAATGTTTTAATCCATTAGTGGACCCAAAATTTAGAGAGACTATTGGGGGATACCCAGCTGCAGGGTAGGGCTTAGTTGGAGGAACTGGGTCACTGAGAGAGCATGCCCTTTAAAGATATATCTTGGCTCTAGATTACCCTCTCCCCCCACTTCCTGGCTACCATAAAACATGCAACCTGTGCTACACAAGCAAAGGATCCCACAAGCCATTTCTCAGGGATTCTCACAATCCATCAGGCTCGCTTGGCAACAAATAGCCATTTAACAGATGATGACGCCAAGGCTCAGACCTGAGCAGGGCCAGGGCCCCATGTCTGTAGTTGGCTTCGCTAACCTCTGTCCCCACTGAGTTCTCTCTGTGGCTGGGGTTCTGGATCCTGTACCCTAGGGACTGCATCCTCAGACCTGACCCCCTTTTTGCCGAGGCTGGGATGGAAGTGAGATGGGTGGTCCTGGGCCATGGTTTCTCCATGTTCTGGAACCTGTCTCTCTGGGCTCACAGACTGAAACGCTCAGGGTCCCTCTTGAAGCATCTGGATGCAGCCTCCTTTAGTGGTCCCTATGGGTTTCATAGGATCTAGGTTGAAATCCTGGCTCTGCTACTCTGCAGGACAGAAATCCAGTTCCTTATAGAGTCCTTGCTTCCTTCTGAAACCTCCTGAGTTGGGGCTTCTACTGTCCACTCTAATTTTCTCTCAGAATTCTTATACTCTAAGTGCCCATCAGAATGACCCATTAAACTCTGCTTCTAGTATTTAAAGCCCTTTCAGACCCAAGGTTCCAAACTTTGACACATTCTTGCTGCAAGCAAGTTCCAAAGGCCTAGGAAACACAAGGTCATCTTTTTAATTTTTTTTATTGAGCTATTACATTTTTATCTGCTCCTCTTCCTGCCTCTCCCTTCCCCTTCAACCCTCTTCCATGGTCCCCAATTTACTAAGGAGATCTTGTCTTTTTTTTACTTCCCATGTAGATTAGATCTATGTATGTCTCTCTTAGGGTCCTCATTGTTGTCTAGGTTGTCTGGGATTGTGATTTGTAGGCTGTTTTTTTTTTTTGCTTTATGCTTAAAAACCACTTATGAGTGAGTGCTTATGATAACTGTCTTTCTGGGTCTGGGTTATCTCACTCAATATGATGTTTTCTAGATCCATCCATTTGCCTGCAAATTTCAAGATGTCATTATTTTTTTCTGCTGTGTAGTACTCCATCATGTAAAATGTATCACATTTTCCTTATCCATTCTTCTGTCGAGGGACATTTAGGTTGTTTCCAGGTTCTAGCTATGGCAAACAATGCTGTTATGAACATAGTTGAGCACATGTCCTTGTGGCACGATTGAGCATCCTTTGGATATATACCCAAAAGTGATATTGCTGGATCTTGAGGAAGGCTGTTTCCTAATTTTCTGAGAAATCGCCACACTGACATCCAAAAGGGTTGTACCAGCTTGCATTTCCACCAGCAATGCAGGAGTGTTCCCTTTACCCCACAGCCTCTCCAGCATAAGTTGTCATTAGTGGTTTTGATCTTGGCTATTCTTACAGGTGTAAGATGGAATCTCAGAGTTGTTTTGATTTGCATTTCTCTGATGACTAAGGATGTTGAACATTTCCTTAAGTGTCTTTCAGCCATTTTAGACTCCTCTGTTGAGAGTTCTCTGTTTAGGTTTGTACTCCATTATTTTTATTGGATTATTTGTTCTTTTGATGACCAATTTCTTGAGTTCTTTGTATATTTTGGAGATCAGACCTCTGTCTGATGTGGGGTTAGTGAAGCTCTTTTCCCATTCTGTAGGCTGCTGTTTTGTCTTGTTGATCGTGTCCTTTGCTTTACAGAAGCTTTTCAGTTTCAGGAGGTCCCATTTATTAATTGTTCCTCTCAGTGTCTGTGCTACTGGGGTTCTATTTAGGAAGTGGTTCCCTGTGCCAATGCGTTCAAGCGTACTTCCTACTTTCTCTTCTATAAGGTTCAGTGTGGCTGGCTTTATGTGGAGGTCTTTGATCCATTTGGACTTAAGTTTTGTGCATGTTGATAGATATGGATTTATTTTCATTCTTCTGCATGTTGATATCCAGTTATGCCAGCACCATCACAAGGTCATCTTTAGCACAGCTATGACCTCTCTTCCTTTTTAAAATTTTATTTTATTTTTATGTGTATGAATATTTTGCCTGCGTGTTTGTTTGCATACTACATGTGTGCATGGTGTTCGCAGAGGTCAGAAGAGGACATCAGATCCCCTGGAACTGGGTTACAGACAGGTTTTTGCTGTCATGTTGAGGCTGGAAATTGAACCTGGCTCACTGAAGAGCAGTCAAGGTTCTTACCTTGGCCTCACGTCTTGTTACCAATCCTTTTGGTCTTAGTTTTTTTTCATCGTGGTTTCCTTTTCTGTTGCTGATAAAATACCCCTACGAAAGCAGGTTAAGGGAGACAGCATTTGGTTTGCAGTTTGAGGTTGTGGTTCCCCATAGTAGGGAGGTCACGGCAGCAGGAGCTTGAAGCAGCTGGTGACATTGCATCCACAGTCAAGGAGCAGAGAGTGATGAATATTGGTGCTCAGCTCAGTTTCTCCCTTCTACAGTCAGAGTCCCAACCCAGGGAATGGTGCCACCCACAGTGGGCTGGGTGGGTTTTCCTACTTCAGCTAACCTAGTCAAGACGAGCCCTCGGGCACACCCAGATGTCCATCTCATGGGTGACTTTAGATCTCATCCAGTTGCAAATTGAGATTGGCTGTCACAACACCTGACTGAAGCAACTTAAAGAAGGAAGAGTTTCTTTTGGCTTATAATTCAAGGGAATACAGTCCAGTCATGGTGCAGAAGGCATGGAGGTAGGGCTAGGAGGCAGCTGGTCACATTGGCTTTATAGTCATGAAGTAGAGGGAGATGGATGCTGGCCAGTGTGCCTTGCCTTTTCTATTTAGTCCTGGACCTCAGGCCATGGGACTCAGGCTACCCACACTCGGGGTAGGTCTTCCCACCTCAATTGGCACAATCTAGGAACTGTCTCCAAGTTTGCTTTCATGGTGATTCTAAATCTCATCAAGCTGATGATCAAGATAAACCATACTGGCTCTGGCGAGATGGCTCAGCAGTTAAGAGCACTTGCCGCTTTTCAGAGGACTTGGGTCAATCCCATCCCTCACATGGTGATACTGATGCCCCCTGCTAGTCTCCATGGACACCTACACACATGTGGCACACACACATAAATAAAAATCAATCTTTTTCTCACTTTATTTTATTTTATTTAAAAAGGACAAATTATCTTTGTCCATTTTACCTACCAACCCCAGTTTCCACTCCCTCTGCTCCTCCCATCCCCTCCACCTCCCCCCACCCTGCCCCAGAGAGGGCAAGGCACATTGCTCCAAGGAAGGACTAAGGCCCTCCCCACTGTATCCAGGCTGAGCAAGGTATCCATCCAAAGAGAATGGGTTCCAAAAAGCCAGTACAAGCAGCAAGGACAAACCCTAGTGCCACTGCAGTGGCCCCTTAGTCTGCCCCAGCCATACAGTCATCACCCACATTCAGAGGATCTAGCTGATTCCTTCCCTGTTTGGCCAGAGTGGATGAGCTAAAATAAATCTTAAAAAAAGGATGAAGCAAACAATATTTTGGCATGCTTGTGTTTATAACATATAATAACTCAATATTTATAACACAAATAACTCTTTAGTGACTGAGTATATAGGTGACATTAAGTGTTACCCTACAGGTTTACATGCTGATGACGCAAAACATCCATCAAAAAGGCCAAAGGAATGCTTGCCATAGCCACAGGAGGTGAGGGTGTGTTTTGGCTGTAAGCATGGCTCATAACCTTGTCCGTGAGGCCTTAGCCCCATGCAGACTCAGACCAGGTCCCTGCAGAGCGGCTCCTTTCTCTTCCTGTAGTCTCTTCATTCTCCTGTCTCTGTCCTGCCTCAGGAGGACACAGGAGGCATGGAGACTTCACTCAGGGTGAGAACTGAGGTCTGGACATAGACAGGCAGCTCTGGGGTGTCTTTCAGCACCAGGGCTGATCCTGGCTCCTGGGGAGGGTGGGAGTACAAGGGGCCCTTGTGTTATGCGTGCTCTTGGCTCCAGATTCCTAGGTGGGGCACTTCCTACTCTGAGAACATTCTTAGTGGACAAGGATCTTCAGAAATGCCAAAGGCAGTCATGAGGTTAGTCCCACAAGTTAGTTCCTTCATTCGCATCCATCCAAAGAAAACTTCAATCTCCTGGACAGAGTGGGGTGGACAATGAGTTTGGTGTGGGTGGGTGAGGGCATAATTCTGCTTCCAGAGCAAGCCACTCCGCACAATAATCAGCTGGAGCAGCAGCAGCAGCAGCAGCCCCAGCAAGGCTAGGAGCATAGATCTGAGCTGGGGCCATGCAGCTGCTGACATTCACCATGGGGCTGGCTCTGCTGTCTGTGGTTGGAGCCATGATGCCTCCGCTGACTCCTTCCCATGTTGAGCAGGTGATGGCCCTGGGGAGGGAGGACTGAGGGTAGGAACTGGCTTCCGATGTCAGGACCTTGACCTGGGTGAGTCTCAGGCTTACTGATGGGAGCCACAAGTGTCTGCCAAAGTAGAGCCTCGCGTTCTGTGTTCGGTGGGGTTTGTCAGTGCCATGAGGAGTGGGGGCTTGGGAAGGCATCTTAGCCAGCATCTTACTCTGTCCCACTTGAAGAGTACCCAGAAGCTGAGGGAAGGCTTACAGACGTTTTGCCAGACAATCCTGGCCAGTGTGAACCATACAGACATCCACAGATATACTTTTTCCCTCTCAACTTGTGGGCTGGAGAAAAGCTTCTTCTTTTTTTTTTGCCAGATAGGTTTAATTCAGAATTTCTATTTTCAAAGGACAGGCTCATGCTTGGTCAACTGAATAAAGCCAGAGATTTTCCAAGATTTTGTTGTTGTTGTTTTGCTTTTTGAGACAAGATTTCATTGTGTAACAGTCCTGGCTGTCCTGGAATTCGCTTTGTAAACCAGGTTGGCCATGGACTCAAAAAATCGGCCTGCTTCTGCCTCCTGAGTGCTGGGATTAAAGGCATGCGCCACCACGCCTGGCTAGTTTTCAAAGTGTTTTGACTGTAAAATGTTGGAGCACTTTATGAGAAGACCACGCCTTGGACATGACCAACCACCCTTCCAGGCCCTGTGACTGAGGAATAGCGAGCCTGGCTGCAGCGTCCCTGATCTTTCATATCTACACCCTGGAAGTAAAGCTGACTTGGCTCTGAAGAGGTCTCAGGGCTCAGGCTAGCATCCAGTCTACCTGGGTCCCTCTAGTAACTAGTCCGGCCATAGGGTCCTCCATCCTCACCGCATGCTCTCTCACAATGGCGTCAAGTTCTCTCAGCATCAGGAGCTGCTCAACTGTTATTCCCACTCTTTGCCTCCTGGTTTCCTGTACCCAGTCCTCTTCTCTGTCATTTCCTCTCCAAATTCCTCACAAAGGAACAGGACCCAGTCACCCCAGGTCTTACTCAGTCCCTGAAGCTCTGGACACAGGTCACAAATGATGCAAAACGTGTGTGGGTCCCATGGGCTAGAAACATGGTGACGGCTGGTGCTGAGGCTGGCGTGGCCTCTGGGCCAGTGTTGATAGGGTCATTGCCTCGATGAGTTCAGTCCTTAGAACACTGGCAACCGTAGGAGAAAAAGACAGGCCCTGCACTTTGGGGCTGGCTGTGCCCTGGCAGGGTGGCCGGAAACTGCAGCTGCGCACACACAGTGAGAGCTCCATTGTGCTGTCCCCTGTAACTGGGCAATTCCGGAGCTCAGTCTCTCTGGCCCCTGCTCTGCCCTCCTATCTCATCCGCTCAAATGGAAAGGTTCACCTGCTCCTTCTGTTGATTCTACTCAGCACCCCCTGGGCAGTTGTGTGGGGTCTGGTCAGGGTCTCTCCTAGGAGTCCCCCTCTCCCCGCACCAGGCCTTCCTGGCTCTATTGATGATGGAGAAGGGCCGGTCCTCCTGATTATCAGTTGTCTCAGGCCCTTCCAGCCTGCACTGAGACCCTAGCCAAGCCCCTCCTACCTCCGTTCACACTTTAGCTCCAGCCTAGGACCCCTTTCCTTGGCTTCTGTCACTGCTACTCTCTCAGAGACAGCTCTCTTCTTCAGATTTTAGGAAAGTGGCACATAAGGAGCTGGGCGGGAAACATGCCTATTCCTTCATCGAAGTGGACTGATCCACTGCCTCCTTTCTCATTTGAAAGAAACAAGATTGGTGAATTGGAGTTCAGGATGAACCTCACGTAAGTAGCTTGGCTGTTGACTCCCCTTTCTGCTATGGTGTTGTCTGACTCCAACCCTCCCTTTCCACATGCTCCGTGACTAAAGCTAGTCTCTACACAGCAATATGGAATCCTCTTGTATCATCTTAGCAAGCTGACAGACGACCCCCATAACCGAGAGAATGATTCTCACATTGACATGATGCCAGAAGGCTCAGGGAGCCAATCTGCTGTGTTCTAGGCTTTGCCCATTGGAATGAGATAGCCATTGTTGGATGGCTCCAGAGAGCCCACTATGGGCTGCATGGGTTCTTGCCGGTGCCTGTGCTTCTGTTAGGTGCTTTGCTGACTGACTACAGCCATCTGTGCCTGTCCTCAGCATCCCTTGGTAGCTGTAGCCTCCAGGCTTTGGGCACCTGAGCGTGCATCTCCTGGGCTCTCAGCCACAGAGTTGAAGAGTCCTGGCTTGTGGGAGGTTTCATGCATCAGGAGGTAGTAGGAGGTGACCTCACGCTCTGGTCCCCTGACTGGAAGTAGGGAAGAACTATGATTGCCCTGGGGAAAGCCATACTTAGACCCTGCATTCTAGGAAACCCATTGGCTGCATTCCATTCAAGCTGCCCTTATATGAGGGAGAGGACCTTGGCATGTTCCTTACCTGTAAGTAGCTAGGGTCCAATTCTTATTTCAGTAAAGGCCCAACGGGAGACCTGCTGGTCACATGGCTGTGTTGCCCACAGGGTGGAGACACACTATCCATATCCACTTCCTGCCTGGGAAGAACTTCGCCATCGCCTACTTCAGGGGCAAAATGAACTATCAGTACTACCAGATCATGATGCTCATGGGTGCGTTCCAGGTCCTTCTGTGTTTGAGCATGGACTCCTGGGCACAGGCACGAACCAGGTCTATATCTTCCTGCCTAGCTTGCTCCATTCTTCTCCTGGGGAGCCACTCATGCGCTTCCTGTACCGTCCAGTAGGGGGGGTTTGTAAGTGCTTGACCTTTTTTTAATCTCATATGACCAATCCTAGTGTTAGAAGTTCACATCTATGAAAGAGGGCATGGTGCCCTGCCCTGTTGGAAGTCCAAGGCCCACCCCCATCCCTCCTGGCCTAGGAAGGAGTGCATTCAAAAAGACTCGGTTCTCAAAAAGATAATACATGCAGAAAAGAAGAAGGGGGAGGGAGGAGGGGTGGGGAGGTAGTGGGAGGGGACCGGGAGAAGGGGAAGAAAGGTAAAAATTTTATTTCTTTAATTATGTTTTTGAATGGAAAAAATAAAACAAAACAATGTATGAAAAAAAAAGAAAAAAAAAAAAGAAGTTCACATCTACTGCTGACCCAGCTAGTCCCTGGTTCCTCCCTTCTCCCACTGGTCAGTCTTTGCAAGGTTCTGCTCTAAACAGGGGTCTGATTGGAGCCGGTTTGTCACTGGGGACATGGGGCCACATGTGCACCTGCCATGGTGGGAGGAATTGCAGTATTCAGAGAATGGATACAGGAATCCAACCCAACACCCTGCTGGGTATAGGATGCCCCCCACCCCTGCCAAGGAAAGTCCTCTTTTCCAAGGTCAGCAATGCCAGGTGGAGCCGTGACCTCCACCTGCCAACACTCAACCCAGAGAACAACGTGTCCATCCTGCAGTCCTCACCACACGTCACCTCTGCCAGCATTCTCCAGCCCTGCACTTGTGGTCCTCTCTCCCACGGGGTGGCGCTGGGCTGCCCCCTTCTCTTTCACCCTGCTCTTCTCCTCCCATGCCGGCCCCATTGAACCCACCAACTGGAGGCTCTGGGCATAAACGTCCCCCAAAGGACGGGTCCGTGCAGGGTCTTAGGCTACAGCAGGGGCTGAAACACCCTGCCCTTTTGTTCATAGATAAGAACTACAGAGGCTCGTGGAGCTGCCTGAATTCTCCTTGGTATCCTGAGGTCACTGCTCACTACCCTAGTAGACAGAATTTCTCATGTTCTTTCCTCTTTCTGGCCATCATGATGTCATTGGAGGCACAAAGCTCTGTTGAAAGCAGGTTTTCTGCTGAAGCTGTGATGGAAAAGTGCCTTGAGCTGGATTTTTTCCCCCTAGACAGGGCTACTCTGTGCAGCTTTGGAGCCTGTGCTGGAACTTGCTCTGTAGCCCAGGCTGGCCACGAACTCACAGAGATCCACCTTCCGAGTACTGGGATTAAAGGTGTGCACCACCACCGCCCGGCTTTGGGTTGAATTTTGAAGTGATGCGCATGTGTCCTGTCAGGCACTGTATCTAAGATACAGTACCCCAGAGGAGAGACCTGGACCAAGGACCCCCTAGGGGCTCCAGAGGAGCTCAGGATGTACAGGAACCCTTCTGCTGCAGGATAAGTCTTTAATAGGTGGGGGATGGACTTTTATGGCCCAGGCTGGAAGATGGGGTTCCACTAGGAGGGGCTGGGGCCTGGTTTTGAGGAAGGACAGTCTGAGCACTAAACCATTTCTTTGTCTTCTCACCTGATGCTCCTTCAGTTATGGCACCCAGGGCTTCTGTCCTGGAGGGGCTGGGACAGTGTGGGGCAGGGCATCCCTGAACCTGGGAAGAGTGGCTGTGCAGAGAATCCTACATCTGTCCCCTGCTCACCAGGACTTGGAGTGTGGCAGGCCTGTCCTATGGAGCCTTAGAAGGGCATTCTCTTGGGGGTTTCAGTCCCACTAGCTGTTCCTAGTGACTGGCGTTCCCAGTAAGAGGCAGGCAATTGTGCCTGAAGGCTCCCCCTTAGGTTTGGGTTGAGGAGACCCCACCCTGGATACCCTTGGGAGAGTAGTTCTTGGGAGGAGCTACCTGCTTCCAGCCTGGAGTGAGGTTCCTCCCCTCTTCTCTGTGTGGGCTTGGGGGCCCTGCTTTCTTAGCACTCAGGGGAACCCCATCTGCCCTGCAGGCCGCACCCTGAAAGCAGACCTAGATGCTGAGAGGATCTTCAAAGAGTTTGTGGAGAGTAAACTCCCAAAGACAGGGAAGATCGTTACTCCTCCCCATGTCGGTAAGAAAAGGGTTCCTCACGTCCCCTCTTCTCCATTCGTCTTCCTGGGGTTGTGCTCTGACATTTCTTCTGTAAAAGGGTGACCATATATTTTTTTTAATAGCTCACTCAAGTTTGCTCTGCCCTTTGTCCCTCTTGGTTCTACAGAAGCCTGTGAGTTGGCCCAAGATTCCTAGTGCACAGATAGCAATGCTGCAGAGTCCATGCAGGAAGTGGGAGGTGGGACCCTGGCTGATCTCTGCTCCTGCAGGCAGAACTCACAGTGCCAAAGTGCAGAGAAGCCCAGCGTCTACACCTCCAAGAATCTTCATTCAATAAAGTTGGCGGATGTCCACTGACCATGTGTCTCCTGGGGTACAGTGGGCCCCAGCTTTTTGTTCACCAGGTGTGGGTAGATGCTCAACCATGACTGTGGTCATCAGGAAGGAAGGACTTTGATTTACACCTATAGGTCCCCAAACAGGCGCCATGCCACAGCACATATGGCCACAGCAGGGGACAAACTGGGCAGATGGAGAGAGGAGTGGCGATAGAGCCTACATGGTGGTTGGTGGCTGAGGAAAGGGTGGGCAGGGTACAGGGAGGCAGAGGTAGGTTGGCTAATGTAGGGCACTGCAGAGCTGGGACCTCAGGATGTCCCTAGTGGTTGGGCACCTGGTGAAGGATGGTGGCTTAGACGTGAAGGGATGGAGCAAGGTGGATGTGGGTTCTGTGCACATGGAAGGCAGGCCTTGCAGGCGAGGGACTCACTAGCTCTAGAAATTAACTGTAGGGGGTGAGACCTTCCATGGTCAGAGAGATCCAGAGAACCCAGAGACAAGAGCTCCAAAAATTCAGAAAATATAAAACACGAACATGTAATGTACATGGCTTGGTCCTGTTTATACAAGATGAGAAATTGATTGACATCTTCACAGAAGTTTCCACAAATATGCCCTGTGTTTTCATGTTGTAGCCTTTCTCCTGGGCACAGCCAGGCTACACTCAGAGGATACTCAGCAACCCCTGAGAATGCCTGCCCAGCACCAGGGAAAGGAGGGATGACAGAAGGACTCTGGACTAGCTTTGTTTGACCTGGGAGTGAGGTTCCTTTGGGGGCAGGGCCTTGTACAGTTGGAGCCATTTAGGAAGTAGCTGCAGTGGACATGCTGAGTAGAGGAGGGGAGACCTCAGAGGACCTAGACAGACCGTGGGTGAATATATCCACTGTAGTGGTATTCCATTTGTATTTTAATAAATAAAGCTTGCCTGAATATCAGAGAGTAAAACAGCCCGCTGGTCAGCCTTACAGAGCAGGCAGTGGTAACACACACTTTAAATCCCAGTAGCCACACTAGTTTGCCAGAGAAGCCAGGGCGGTAGTGCTGCATGCTTTTAATCCCAGAAATAGAGAGGATTATAATATGGAAGGAGACAGCTCTCAAACTGTCTCATTCTGAGGATTTCTGGAGGCAGGATCCCCATTTAGGGCTGAGGTAGAGGTAAGAGCCAGTGACTGGCTATCTTGCTTTTCTGACCTTCAGGTGGAACCCCAACTTCTGCCTCTGGGTTTTTATTAATTATGATATAGTCCATGGACCAATCTGGAAAGTGGTTCTGCTCAAGAGGGACTAGATTCAGAGAGAGGAGCCTCCTCCTCCCACTGTGTTGTCCTCTCCAGCTATTGGTCCTTGAAGCACCAGCGGCACTGTGAAGCAGGATGTCCTTGAGTCCAAGATGGATCCGTGCAGTGAATTCTGCATCCTTGCCTTGACACAGATACAAATCTCCACCCTAGAAATAAGATTTCCAGGTTTGGAGGGTTGGAGAGATGGCTCAATGGTTAAGAGCTGCTTTTCCAGAGGATCGGGTTCAATTCCCAGCACCCACATGACAGCTCACAACTGTCTGTAACTCCAAGATCTGACACTCTCTCACAAGCATACATACAGGCAAAACACCAGCGCATATAAAGTAAAAATACAGAAATTTAAAATAAAGAAACGGGATTAAATTTTTTTTCCCCCAGGTTTGAACCCTGTTGCTTTCCACTTAGCGGCCAGGGCAAGATGTTGACAGTAGATGGCGCTGGAGCGCTGCAGGGACTCTGCTTCTGGGACTTTCTCCCCCCCCCCTTTTTTTTTTGGTCCTGTGGATTCTGGAGGGCAAGTGTCATGTCTACATTCCCTTCACCCTATGTAGAATTGTCTCTGGTTCAGTTATTTCTACCTTCTCCCATGTGTTAGAAATAAAACCTGGCTGGGCAGTGGTGGCGCACGCCTTGACTTTAATCCCAACACTTGGGAGGCAGAGGCAGGTGGATCTCTGTGAGTTCGAGGCCAGCCTGGTCTACAAAGTGAGTTCCAGGACAGCCAGAGCTACACAGAGAAACCCTGTCTCAAAAAACTGGAAAAAAATGAGTGAATGAATGAAGGAAGGAAGGAAGGAAGGAAGCCTAACTATATTCAAAGATCCCTTGAGTCGGTTTAGATCCAATTAGAAATGAACAGAAAACATCAAGACTCCTGCTAATGCCGGCTAGTCTAGTTACCCCTCTCCCCAGACCTGGCAGGCTACCCCAACACACCCAAACTCTATGTTTAGAGTGGAAAATTGCTAACATCTAAACTTGCCTGGACTCTGGTGTGCTCATTCTTTGGTCTATTGTTGGTTCCTGATTTGGGATGAACAGAGAAAAGTCTCACATAGCAGCCTGTCTCCCAGGTGACTCTCGATCTCATCAAGCTGACAGTGGAGATGAGCCATCACGTCCCATCTAGGAACTTCAGCTAATCTTTCATCATGCTGCGTTCACATTATAAGCATGGATCCTAACCTTGTCTGTGAGGCCCTAGCCCCGTGCAGACTCAGACCAGGTCCCTGCAGAGCGGCTCCTTTCTCTTCCTGTAGTCTCTTCATTCTCCTGTCTCTGTCCTGCCTCAGGAGGACACAGGAGGCATGGAGACTTCACTCAGGTGAGAACTGAGGCCTGGGCATAGACAGGCAGCTCTGGGGTGTCCTTCAGCACCAGGGCTGATCCTGGCTCCTGGGGAGAATGAGAGCACAAGGGGCCCTTGTGTTATGCGTGCTCCTGGCTCCAGATTCCTAGGTGGGGCACTTCCTACTCTGAGAACATTCTCAGTGGACAAGGATCCTCCGAAGTGCCAAAGGCAGTCATGAGGTTAGTCCCACAAGTTAGCTCCTTCATTCACATCCATCCAAAGAAAACTTCAATCTCCTGGACACAGTGGGGTGGACAATGAGTTTGGTGTGGGTGGGGGAGGGCATAATTCTGCTTCCAGAGCAAGCCACTCCACATGACTAGCGGTTGGAGCAGTGGCAGCAGCAGCAGCAGCAGCTGCCGCCGCCCCAGCAAGGCTAGGAGCATAGATCTGAGCTGGGACCATGCAGCTGCTGACATTCACCATGGGGCTGGCTCTGCTGTCTGTGGTTGGAGCCAGGATGCCTCTTCTGACTCCTGCCCGTGCTGAGCAGGTGATGGCCCTGGGGAGGGAAGGACTGAGGGTAGGAACTGGCTTCCGATGTCAGACCGTGGCCTGGGTGAGTCTCAGGCTTACTGATGGGAGCCACAGGTGATATTGAAGAGGCACGGTGTCTTATGGCCTTGGTGGGATCTTTTGGGGTGGGAGTGGGGCTTGAGTGTGCATTCAAGGTCACAGTCATGCCTTTCTTCTTACTATGGGCACTTAGAAGCTAAGAGGCTGTTTAGGGGGTCTTGCTAGAATGGTCCCTGTCCTGGCTGTAGCCAACACTGATTTCCAAGAACAGGCTTCCTTCCTCTCAGTTTGTGGACTTTAGAGAAACTTCTTCATATTCTTCCAATAAGTTGGTTCCAGATTCTCATCCATTTCAAGGTCCCGTGGCTGTTGTGTATCTGCGGAGCTAGCACTGATGGTTGAGTTCAGGTGAACATTGATGAGTTCATTCCTTAGAGGAGGCAGCACAAACTGGGGAAGGAAGCAGGGGCAAGTCTTGGGGCTTGTCACACCTTAGCAATTTGACTCAGTCAGTGGAGTCACGTTTATCTCTGGTCGCCTCCTCAGCCCCATCCACTCTGTCCTGTCATCCTGCACAGCACTCTGAAATTAAAGGTCAACCCTGTCCTCCAGATGACATTTCGCAAACCACTCTGAGTGGCTGTGCAGAGACCATGGTCAGAGCTCTTCCCAGGAAGTGTTTCCTCCCAGGAGGCATCTGTCCTGCCTGCCTGGTTCTAGGTTCTCCATCTGATGATGGAGAGGGACAGCCATGGCCAGGACTCCTGCCATCCCAGCATCTCAGACCCCTCCATCCTGCACTGAGACCCAACCACATTCTCCTCTTGCCTCTGATCCTTTGCCTGACTCCCTCTCTCCCTGTAATTGTGTGTACTTGTGGCCTCCTACTCCAGCTTTTAGGGAAGTGGTACCTCAAGCGCTGGGCAGGTGACATGCCTATTCCTGAATGGAAATGGAGAGACCCGCTGCCTCCCTTCACTTTTGAAAGAAACAATTTTGAGGAGCTGGAGTTCAGGATGAACCTGACGTGAGTAGTCTCTGTGGAGTCAACCCTTTTGGCTGCTGCTAAGCAACTCCAACCCTTGCTACACACATACTGCCTGACCTCAGTTAGTCATCCAGGGACTATGGCATCCTTTTGTGTTGTTTTTGACAACACATCAGTTGATCTCAGTAACCATGGGAATGATGCTCTCAGGACATTGGGTCAGGGGTCCCACCTGCTGTGTTCTATGCCAGTGCTCAATAGGATAAGAGGAGAGAAGTTTTCTAGCACGGCATTGCTTGCTTCTCCAGAATTGGGAGTAAGGAAGGACCGTGGATGCCCTGGGGAAAGCCATACTTGGACCCTGCATTCTAGGAAACCCATTGGCTGCATTCAGTTCAAGCTGGCCCTGTATGAGGGAGAGGACCTGGGCACATTCCTCACCTGTAAGTAGCTAGGGTCCAATTCTTATTTCAGTAAAGGCCCAAAGGGAGACCTGCTGGTCACATGACTGTGTTGCCCACAGGGTGGAGGCACCTCATCTACATCCACTTCCTGCCTGGGAAGAACTTCGCCATCGCCTACTTCAGGGGCAAAATGAACTATCAGTACTACCAGATCATGATGCTCATGGGTGGGTTCCAGATCCTTCTGTGTTTGAGCATGGACTCCTGGGCACAGGCACGAACCAGGTCCATTTCTTCCTGCCCAGCTTCTTTCATTCCCCGCCCCCTCCCGGGGAGCCACTCCTGCACTTCCTGGATTTGGTGCGGTGGGCTGTAAGTCCTTGGTCATCTCATTTTCAGCTCTCCCACGATCAGTCACTGTGACTGTGTCTTAGGTCTGCTTCGATCCATCCAGCGCCTCATCACCTCCTGCAGCCCTGACCCACTCAGGTTTTGGTATGGTCCTGCAGGGATCTGGTTGAGGTGCATTTGGCCCCAGGGACACTGGGACATTTGAACATCCATCTAGATATCTGAAGTCACGCACAGTTGCCATGGTGGCAGGGGTGGAGATATGGCATCCAGAGGGGGGATCTTGGCACATTGCCCAATACCTTGCTTGACACAGGCTGCTCCCAGGGAGAGCAGTCTTTTCCAAAGGTCGATAGGGCTAATCTGGGAAAGCCACGTCTGTCCGGAGCCCTGCAACTCTCACCGGACTTTTAGCCTCTGCCCGTGTTCTCCAGTGCTGGGCCCTGGACCTTCCTGATGGATAACTTCACAGGGCTGCCTCCCTGGGTCTGTCTAGCCGTCTTTGTTCCTCTCCCCGTGCTACCTCTTGTCTTTAACCTCACGGAGGCTTAGGGCCCACAGGTCCCAATAAAGAGCAATGCTGGGTCTTGGTATGGATCAGGGAGATAAGGACAGAAACACATGCCCGCTGGCATTGCCTTAAGATTATGAAAAGAACCGTGGGTTGGATTTGGGGGTGATGCAGATAGCTCCGAACAGGCGGGACTCAGGGTACAGCCTCTGAGACTCAGTATTCTAGGGGAGAGAGGCCAGGGATCTGCCAGGGGACCCTGGGGGAGCGGAAGATATCACTCTGTATGATGAGTCTTTCTTGGATGGGGGATGGGCTCTTATGGCCCAGAAGATGGGGGTTCTAGGGGCTATGGCCTGATTTGAGGAAAGGAATCACTGATGGCTTGGCTCTTTCTCTTCTCACCTGGTACGCCTTCGGTTCTGGAGTTTAGGCCTTCTGTCCTGGAGTCGTGGGAGCTGGGTGGGGCAGGGCATCTCTGAACCCGAGAAGAGTGGCTGTGCAGAGAATCCTACATCTGTCCCCTGCTCACCAGGACTTGGAGTGTGGCAGGCCTGTCCTATGGAGCCTTAGAAGGGCATTCTCTTGGGGGTTTCAGTCCCACTAGCTGTTCCTAGTGACTGGCGTTCCCAGTAAGAGGCAGGCAATTGTGCCTGAAGGCTCCCCCTTAGGTCTGGGTTGAGGAGACCCCACCCTGGATACCCTTGGGAGAGTAGTTCTTGGGAGTGAGGTTCAGCCTGGAGTGAGGTTCCTCCCCTCTTCTCCGTGTGGGCTTGGGGGCCCTGCCTTCTTAGCACTCAGGGGAACCCCATCTGCCCTGCAGGCCGCACCCTGAATCCAAACATAGAATCTCTGAGGATCTTCAAGGAGTTTGTGAGGATTAAAATGGGGCAAACAGCCAAGACGAAGAAGCCTCCCCATGCTGGTAATGAAGAGTTGTTCCTTATTTCCATCCCAAGCTTCACAGGTTCTCTGTATGGCGGCGACTACACAAAGCCTTTCTAACCCTCGTCTCCTTCTGGGTCTATAGAAGCCTGTGAGTTGCCCGAAGATTCCTAGTGCAGGAGTTGCGCACTACAGAGACTGCGCAGATGCAGGAGTAGGGATCCTCACTGCTCTCTTCATCCTGGTCAGACTGCTTAGTGTCAAGAAAGGAAAAGGCAGGGCCTTCCCTTCCCAACAGACCTTGGTTTTAAATAAAGCTGGTCAGTATCCCCTGGCCATAAATCTGATGGACCCAGGCTTAATTTTTTAACTTAAAAAATTTTATAGGTGCTGTTCACTTCAACAAAGGCTTATTTTATTTTTATTTTTTTTTTGGTTTTTCGAGACAGGATTTCTCTGTGGCTTTGGAGCCTGTCCTGGAACTAGCTCTTGTAGACCAGGCTGGCCTCAAACTCACAGAGATCTACCAGCCTCTGCCTCCTGAGTGCTGGGATTAAAGGCGTACACCACCACGGCCGGGCAGAGAAGCCTTATTTTATTTTTACTTATCTGTATTTATGAGTCTGTATGAATGCATGCACATGTATATGGGTTCCCACAGAGGTCAGAAGAGACTATCAGATTCCTTGGAACTGGATTCCAGGCAGTTGTGTGCTGCCTGATATGGGTTCCGGGAACTAAACTGGGGTTCTCTAGAAGAGCGGAGCTGAGTCAAGCTGTCTCTTCAGCCCCCACTTTGATTTTTGAGATAGGGTCTCTCATTGGCTTGGAGCTCACCAATTCGACTAAGCTTTCTGGGTAGTAAGCCTCAGGGACCCTTCATCCCTGCCACTCTAGCATTGGATTAGGCGTGCCTGCTACCATGCCTGACTGTTCATGTGGATTCTGGGAATGGAGCACAGGTCCCCATGCTCGTGAGCAAGCCCTTTGCTGGGACATTCCTGCAGCCTCCCTGACTCCATTTTTTAAAGTGAAGACAAACACTCAGTTGTGAACATGATCATGAACTAGGAAGGAAGGACTTTCCTTCATGCTCTCCGGTCCTCACATAGGTGGCATGCCACAGCACACAGAGCCACAGGGCTCAGCCTGGGAAGAAGGAGATGAGGATGGGATTGGAGCCTGCGTGGTGGCTAGTGAGGGAAGCCAAGGGTGATCAGTGTCCCAGGGAGGTAGGTATAGGTGGCTAGTGTGGGTTACTGCAAAGCTTGGGCTCTTGGGATGTTCCTACTAGACTGATACCTGGTGAGGAATGGTGGCCCAGATCTGAGGCCACGGAGGAGGGTGGGTGTGGGCTCTGTGCACAATGAAGGCAGGGCTTGCAGAGGAAGCAGTTCTCTAGGAACGAGTGAACTTTGGAGGACGTGGCCATCTGGGGACAGGTTACCAAAAGACTAGAATTACCAAAATGTAAAGCAATAAGTAAACACGAACACGTATAAACATATACAGCACTGTAAAAGTAGAAGAAATAGGAAAACATAAGCCAAAACCAAACAAAGTCAAATGTAAGACAAACCATGACTGAGCCAGAGTCAGGGGGAAGAGGTGTAAAGCCCATTTTCCCACAGAGAAGTCCCATAAATGGTGTCCAGTTGTTCCTATACTGAAAGAAGGACTCTGGCTAGCCTGGGCCTGACAAACATGGCTCTGGCGGCTTTTGCCCTTCTCTCCCCACTCCCGGTCCCTCTGCCTTGCTAAAAACTGTTAATTACATTCCAAAAGCTAGTCACCAAGGTCTATTCCCTTATTTGGCCACTTCTTCCTCCTGAGACTGACCACCAAGGTCCACCTATCAAAGTATTGAAGTCCAGCAATCAAAAGACCCTTTTGGTTTACTTAACATGCCCAATTAAAATTAAACATTTCATTCTAACACGGGGTTTCCCATTTTACCTGTATAAACTGCTATTTGCCAATGTGAGCGTCTGTCTCCCCTCTATTCAGTGGCAGTCCTTTGTCCCTCCTGGACAAATATCCCTTCCTCTTCTCTGTCATCCTTTATCTCCTGTCTTTGTCTCTTATTCGCTGCCTCTGTCCCTCTGGGGCAAATAAATCTCCTTGTGCTGAGACCTTGACCTTGGGTGTCCTGAGCGGATCCCTTTCATTCTCTGAAGCCTTTTCTCTGAGCATAGCTATTTGCCTCAGAGTACACTCACCTGCTCCGGACCGCCTCAGAGGTTGGTTTGTTTTTCTCCTCTTGTCTCCTCCCCTTTCCTCAATTTTGTCCCTTGTAGTAGCCCCTAATCCTTAACAGCTATAGCATAAAAACAAGGTCAGGCCATAGGCCAGACTGTTTACAGACCAGGAGTCCCTTCTAACTAGACCAGCTAAAACTAGCAGGGCTTGGAATGGTCACACACGTGATCTCTATGTAGCCTAGGCTTCTCCATTCTGAATGCTGGGATTGCAGGCATGCACCACCACGGCTGGCCTGTAATTTCTATTGGGCCCCAAATCTCTCAAGATCAAAAAGTAAACAAAGACAAAGGAGGGAATCATTGTGCAAAAAAGCCGCATCCCATAATATGTCCTCACTAAAACCCCAGAGTCAGCTCATATGTCTGCCACACAGTCTTTGAGCAGAGCGGTAGTGTGTGCTTTTAGCAGACTTCAACATCACTAATCCTGGAGGCCACTAGGCATGGCTGTGTCCCTTAGTCTCCCACCAGCCTTGCTGTAAGATAGCACTTCTGACTTGTGGGTTCTGAGCACAGTTCCTAGGTTTAGTTTGTAGGTAACTGAAGGCTGCTTTGGTAAAAATACAGACTTCACTGGGGCCTTCCTATGTCTGATGGGAACTAATGTAGGATGAGAAACAAAAACAAAACCCACTTCGTACTGGGTCTTTCATACTTGCTGTCTTAACCTTTGGGTCATATTTTCATAGACACATTGGTCATTAAAAGCCTTGTTTTGGGGTTGGAGAGATGGTGGGTCCATGGACACGCAAGCATGAGAACCTGAACTTAGGTCCCCCAAACCCACTTAAAAACCTGGGCATGGCGGTGGATGTCTATTCCCCCAGTACTTGGGGGTGGAGGTGACTGATAAGAGCTCACTTACCAGCTAGTCTACTAAAAGGGTGTAAGAGGTGAGCTCCAGGTTCATTGGAAGACCTTGTCTCATAAACTAAAGTGGTGAGTGATTGAGGAAGATACCTGACAGGGACATCTGGCTTTCATATATACACACACCACCAGCAAAGTCAGTGCCGCAGCTGGCGCCACCGCCACTGCTGCTGCCTCCACTACTCTTCCTCTTCCTCTAAACCCAAACTAGAACTTAGTGGCCCAGGCCTATAATCACAGTATGGGGGAGGTGGAGCTAAGTGGATCCCTGATACTGCCAGTCTAGCCCGGTTGGTGAGTTCCAGGGTCATTGACAAACCCTGTCTTTTTTTTTGTTGTTGTTGTTGTGGTTTGTTTGTTTTTGTTTTTGTTTTTTTTTGTTTTTTTGTTTTTTGTTTCTCCGAGACAGGACTTCTCTGTGTAGCTTTGGAGCCTGTCCTGGAACTAGCTCTTGTAGACCAGGCTGGCCTCGAACTCACAGAGATCCATCTGCCTCTGCCTCTGCCTCCCAAGTGCTGGGATTGAAGATGCACCACTACCACTCAGCTAGAGAAACCCTGTCTTAAAAAGTAAGGTGGTGAGGGGGCTTAGAGAGATGGCTCAGAGGTTAAGAGCACTGACTGCTCTTCCAGAGGTCCTGAGTTCAATTCCCAGCAACCACATGGTGGCTCACAGCCATCTGTAATGAGATCTGGTGCCCTCTACTGGCATGGAGGTGTACAGGCAGGAGGAACATTGTATGCATCATAAGTAAATCTTAAGGAAAAAAAAATAAGGTGGTGAGTAACTGAGGAAAACACCTGATGTTGACCTCTGGTCTCCAAATGCACTCTCACACATGTGTGTGCACCCTCTCTCTCATATATATATGAAGATACACAGAGTGATATTTTACTCAAGACAAAATTCTGTGAACTTGGCTTGGCTGTTGCTTTTTAGATATGGTACCCGTTTTGCTACTCCATCCTCAGTTTTGTTTCAGCCGCTTGAGCACTCACAGCCCTTTAGATCGACCTCAGGTTCCAAACCTAAGTCCAAGATGCAAGGCAATGATCACAGCATCAGGAAGGGCTCAGCTGTTCCTAGGCGGAGCTGATCAGCATCAGCTTGAAGACCTCGGGCAAGGATGCCTGCACACAAAGGTTTCATCCTTTCAAACCATGTCCTGGCCTGTGGGGAATTAACCAATGGAAGCTTGCCCCTTCCTCTGTTGAGTGTGGCAGCCTGGTTATCTCTTTGGGTCATGCTTGCTCCTTTCTGCCTCTGGGCTAAAGTCTCAATAATGCCTTGCCTGTCTTGTTTGCATTGGGTTTACTCTCATTTCTATTGTTTTCAGCCTGAAAGATCCGGGATCAATTTCTGCCACTGTCTTGTCTTTTGCGTTCAAACGTGCCACGTTGGTGGTACTTCCATTAAAACACAAATATCACCTTGTCCCCAAAGTGGCTGTCCATCTTACTCTATTTGCTGTTTTCTCATGCACCTATCACCTTTTGAAATAATAATGTACAGTTACATGAATCAGTGTTCAGACTGGAGACAGACGGACACAATAGACTTAACCGGGATAATTAAAATAACGAATGGTGAATAACACAAGAGTGGCAATAACTCTAAGGAATAGCTCAGGGTTGTAAGAGATGGTTTGGGGGTGGGATCCCCTCCACAAGGCTGAGTTCAGATCTGGGAGAGAGTTAAAGGAATATCTTTTGGGCTGCCAGGGTCAGAGCTGATGCAAGGCAGAATGGCCAAGCAAGTAGAAGCCTCCAAGGTGCGGGTGGGTTGGAGCCATGACACCTCCAAGACTCACTGGGGATACACTCACAGGTGCCACTGAGCCTAAGCATTAGTAAAAGGGCATTCAAAGCTACCCACAAAGTACTGTGCAAACAAACACCTTCTTTATCACAACTTAATTACCAGTTAGACAGTAGGTGCGGGAAAAAGAAGTGGAAGCCCTTTAGAGCTGGGAAGGAAGGCTCTGTGGTGGCTAATCTTGGCTGCCATCTTGGCAGACCTGGGAAGATGGAATCTCAGTTGAAGGACTGCATCCATCAGAACGGCCTGTGGGCACATTTATGGGAATTTCTTGATTGCCAATTGATGTAGGAGGCTTCAGCCCACTGTGGGTGATTCCACCCACCCCTAGGCGGGTGGATCTGAGTCGTGACTGAGAGGCTGGAGAGATGGTTCTGCAGTTTAAGAGCCCTGGTGCTCTTCAAGAGGACCTGAGTTTGGTTCCCAGCACCCATGTCAGGTGGTTCACAACCACCTGTAACTCCAGGGGATCTGACACCCTCTTTTTCTCTGGGCACTGTACTCATGCACATGGTTGCACACACGCACGCACACAATACACACACACATGTACACATGAACTACATCTTTAAAATATATTCATGGGAATGGAAAGATAGTCTGGTAGTTAAGAACATTGACTGCTCTTGCAGAGGATCCAGGTTTGATTATTAGCATCCACTTGGTGGCTCATCTGTCTGTAACTCTAGTTTCAGGGGATCCAACCCTTTCTTGGCCTCCACAAGTATCAGGCATACATGCAGGCAAGAAAACCATATGTATAAAAAAGTAATTATAAAAAATATATGATCATCACATTTCTTTTACATCAATAGCTTGAACATTTTTATTTAACTTCAGCAAGTATTGGAAATAGAAAAACAAATTCTGCAGAATTTCACAAATAAATTTCCTAATCTCCCTAACAAATTTTTTCCCCCCGAGACAGGATTTCTCTGTGTAACTTTGGTGCCTGTTCTGGAACTCACTCTGTAGTCCAGGCTGGCCTCTAACTCACAAAGATCCGCCTGTCTCTGCCTCCTGAGTGCTGGGATTAAAGGCGTGCGCCACCACTACTTGGATCCCTAACAAATGTTTTAATTCAGTGGCTATGTGAATGACTGTGCTGAACTAGAAAACAAGCAAAGAAAGACATGGAAATATTACAACAGCATTATTACAACATGCTTTCTTTAAAATTTTAACATGAATTAAAAAACACTTTATTTAACATTTTTTCATTTATTTTATGTACTGACCACAATCTCCACAATCCCATCTAGCCCCCCTTCCCATCCACTCCTTCTCCATCTCCATTCACAAAGGGGCAGGCCTCCCATGGGCGTGAACAAAGCATGGCACATCAAGTCAAGGCAGGACTGAGCTCCTCCCCCTGCATCAAGGCTGGGTGAGGTAATCCAGCATAGAGTGCAGGTTCTCCAAAGCCCGCTAAGCGCTAGGGACAGGTCCTGATCTCACCACTAGGAGCTTTACAAACAGACCGAGCCACACAACTGTCACACACATGCAGAGGGCCTAGGTTGGCCCCATGCAGGCTCCCTAACTGTTGATCCAGAGCCCATGAGCTCCCATGAGCTCAAGTTAGCTGTCTTTGTGGGTTCCCCTGTCATGACCTTGACCCCCACCCCCAGCTCATACAATTGCTCCTCCCTTTCTTCATCAGGACTCCGGGTACTTGGTCCAGTGCTTGGCTGTGGATCTCTTCCTCTGCTTCCATCAGTTACTGGATTAAGGTTCTCTGATGACAACTAGTCACCAATATGATTACAGGAACGGCCGGTTCAGGCACCCTCTCCACTACTGCTAGAAGTCTCAGTTGGGGTCATCCTTGTGGTTTCCTGGGGGTTTTCCTGACACCAGGTTTCCGCCTAACCCTGAGATGCTTCCCCATCAAGATGTCTCTTTTGTTACTCTCCTCCCCTGTCCTGCCCCCTATCTGCCTCCAGCATTCAGCCTACCCAACCAGTTCCTTCAAGTTCCCATCCTCTTATCTTCTACCCCTGCCCCCAGCTTACCCAGGAGGTCTCTTCTACTTCCTCTTCCCAGGGAAATCCATGCATCCCTCTTTGGGCCTTCCTTGTTATCTACCCTTTCTGGGCCTCTCTGGTTGATTATACTATACTGTACTCCTAATATCCACTTGTGAGTAAATACATACCATGTTTGTCTTTCTGGGTCTGGGTTATGTCACTCAGAATTATAACAGCATTATTACAATATACTTTCTTTAAAATTTTAACATGGATTTTATCACTTCAAAAGATCTATAGCATTTCTGTTATATCTGCAAACTGAACTTTATACATCTTTTAAAATCTTAAAAAAATTTTAAGCAATCTAAAAAGCACTTACCAAAGTTTTAAGTCTACATAATTGAATGCTATTCATTCCACTATAAGTTTTCATTTTAGAGAAGGTGACTGTAAACATTCATTGTTATTAACTATTATTAATTAATTAATTAATTTTTGGAGACAGGGTTTCTCTGTAGCTTTGGTGCCTGTCCTGGAACTAGCTCTTGTAGACCAGGCTGGCTTTGAACTCACAGAGTTCCCGAGTGCTGGGATTAAAGGTGTGTGCCACCACTGCCCAGCTAACACTCATTAGTGTACAGCAGGCAATTCCTGCTTGTGGCCGGGTAGGACCCTGATTGGCTACCAGACTCGACATACTTCCTGAGGGTCTGGTTGAAGCCAGACATGAGTCAACTTAGGATGGTGGGGTAATATGGGGCAGAGGTCTTTTTTTTGGGGGGGGCTACATGGCTTCTCCCTGACTCTGCCTACTCTCTCCTCCTCTTTCTGCTTAGAACTCCCACCTTGCCCTATTCTGCTGAGCCACTGGCCAAAAAATATTTATTTATTAGCCAATAAAAGCAACACGTAGACAGAAGGACTTCCCACACCATTTGGTAGAGTACGAAACTATTAATCTCAGGGTCATGGGTTTGTGCCCCACATTGGGTGCCAAATTGTTGGGGGAGGTGCTTGTTCATTCCTGGCTACCCAGACCATGAAATAATTACACAGCAGTCTGTATTAAGTGTAATACTTTTAGGCCAATAACTTAAGCATATTTCTGGCTGACTCTTTTATTTTAAATTAACCCATTTTTATTAATCTGTGTATCACCATGTGGTGTGGCTTACTGGCAAGGTTTCAGTGTGTCTGTCTCTGATGGTGGCTACATGACTTCTCCCTGACTCTGCCTACTCTCTCCTCCTCTATCTGCTTGGAACTCCTTCCTTGTCCTATTTTGCTAAGCCACTGGCCAAAACTTATTTATTAGCCAATAAAAGCAACACATAGACAGAAGGACTTCCCACACCAGGTCCCTTCAGTTTTTTCTCCATTGTATAGTTTTGGCCTCTTTGTCAAAAATCAAGTGTCCATAGGTGTCTGGGTCTTCAATTTGACTCCATTGATCAATGTGTCTGTTTATATGCCAAAGAACCAACTCCTTGTTTCATTGATTCTTTCTATTGTTCTCTTTGTTTCTATTTTATTCATTTCAGTCCTCAGTTTGATTACTTCCTGAAATATACTCCTCATGGGTAGATGGGTTTGCTTCTTTTTATTCTAGAGCTTTCAGGTGTGCTGTGAAGTTGCTAGTATGAAATTTCTCCAAATTCTTTATGAAGGCACCTAGTGCTATAAACTTTCCTCTTAGCACTGCTTTCATTGTGTCCCATAAGTTTGAGTATGTTGTGCATTCATTTTCATTGAATTCTAGGAAATCTTTAATTTCTTTGTTTATTTCTTCCTTGATCTAGTGATAGATAATTCAGTTTGGAGTTGCTCAGTTTCCATGAGTTTGTAGGCTTCCTATAGTTTGTGTTGTTGTTAAAATCCTGCTTTAATTGATGGTGATCTGGTAAGATACAGGAAGTTATTTTAATTTTTTTGTACCTGTTAAGCCTTCCTTTGTGAACAAGTATGTGGTCAGTTTTGGAGAAGGTTCCATGAGGTGCTGAGAAGAAAGTACATTCTTTGGTGTTTGGGGGAAATGTTTTGTAGAATCTGTTAGTTTTATGTACATTGGTGTTCTGCCTGCATGTATGTCTGTGTAAGGGTGTCAGATTCCCTGGAACTGGAAATACTGGCAGTTGTGAGCTGGTATGTGGATGCTGGGAATTAAACCTAGGTCCTTTGGAAGAGCAGTCAGCTATCTCTCCAGCCCCAAAGACTTATTTTTGTCTGCATGTATATAGGTGTGTCTGTGTGAGTGTATGCCATATGTGTGCAGGTGCCTGAAGATGCCTGAAGATGCTCTCCTCTAGAGCACTGGATTCCTGGAGCTGGATGTGAACCACCTGATGTAGGTGCTGGGAACCAAACACAGATCCTTGGGAAGAACAGGAGGAGCCCTTCATTGCTGAGCCATCTCTCTTCATTGTAATTTTAATTGTTGACTAATGTGCTGTCCTAAGAAATAACACAGAGAAGTTGCATACAGATTTTATCATGTTTGTTCCAACTGTGTCTTTCAAAACTGCCATGTCGCAACCAAAAAAACAGACATTGGTGTGACTGAGGTGTACCTAGTCAGGATGGATCTCTCTGGGGCTTCAAATCTGTGTCTCTCCTTCAGTTAAACCATCTGCTCAGGTATTTGTCACAGTGATGACAAACTTCCCATTGCAAACTTGGCAGGCAGAGTGGCTGTGAGTACTGAGGAATGGGTGTCCCCTTGAACACAGTCTTGCTTCTGTGGGGTGTGTTCATGGGACTCTGCTGGCTGGCATGATTGCCGCATGTTGGTTCTTCACATACCTACTGTCAGTTTCCCCTGCGGCAGCATCCTGCCGTTGCCACCGAAGCAGTCACCTCAATGCCTATCGCCAGGTGCCTTTCTACCATCAGCTATGCAATACGTGCACCCCTTAAAGGTGCCTGCCAGACACAGCTTGCTCATTGCCTCTTGCTCCTCTCTCACCTCTCTTGCTTCTCTTGTGTCTCTTCTTTCTCCTGTCTCTTCCCTGTTCTGTCTGGCTGTCTGCCTGCCTCTCTCATGTCCCTGCTCCAACATGGCCTTTTGCTCTTTTACTCTCTCCATCCTCTTCCCCCAGTAAACCTCTTGCACTAATTCTGTTGCATGTGGCATGTTTTCTTAGTGGCATGCCTTGGCAGGGCCCACCGAAAGGTACCCACTTCGCTTTTCCTTTTTTAATCCTTTCACCTACCCCACAAGAGCCATTCATTTACTTCAACAACTAAGATGAGGGAAATGACGGCCATGTAGGCTCATAGCCTTGGAGGATTCCAGGGCTGGAACTAGGCCACCATTCCAGTTTTATTTGACCCTTGATGGGAGATGATGTAGATACCCAGTATCAGCTACCTGCAGGTTCTGGGATAAGGACTTGGTTGTCTTTTGAGCAATTATTCTGATTATATGTGTTCCGGTGGAAGCTCTGCCTCAGCTTCCCTTCCTCCCATTCCACACCCCGCCCCTCAGAAAGCCTGCATGGGCCAGCTCCTCTCCATGAGATGCTCAAGACCACGCCTACAGGGTATTGAAGACTCTAGACCTGCTGCATGGTTTCTCCTCCTCCACCCAGAGCACTTGGGAGTAGCTTTGCTCAGATTAAATCTGGTCTTAATAAGTCACCTGATCTGATTTTTTGCATTGGTGGAGAGATGTAATATGGAGGAAATTCATTTCTAGAAAAATATAAAAGGGAGGAAGTAATCTGAATCTGAGCCTTGTTTATTTTTTTTAAAAAGAAAACTATCTTTTTTTTTAATTTTACATACCAATCCCAGTTCCCTTAACCTTCCCCCTCACCTTACCCCCACATCCGCTCCTCAGAGATGATAAGGCACATTGCTTTGGGGAAAGTTTAAGGCCCTCCCTACTATTTCTAGGCTGAAAAAGGTGTCCATGCAAGGAGAATAGGTTCCCAAAAAGCCAGTACATGCAGTATGGATAAATCCTGGAGCCACTGCCAGTGGCCCCTCAGTCTGTCCCGGCCATGCAACTGTCAACCACAATCAGGGGGACTAGTTTGGACCTATGCTGGTTCCTTCCTTGTCTGACTGGAGTTGGTGAGCTCCTATTAGCTCAGGTAAACTGTTTCAGTGGTTGTACCCATCATGGTCTTGACCTCTTTGCTCATATTCTCACTCCTCCCACTCTTCAACTGGACTTTGGGAGCTCAGCCCAGTGCTCCGATGTTGGTCTCTGCCTCTGTTTCCATCAGTTGCTGGATGAAGTTCTATGGTGACATTTAAGATATTCATCAGTCTGACTACAGAGCAAGTCAAGTTCGGGCCCCCTCTCCTCTATTGCCTAGGGTCTTAGCTAGAGTCACCCTTGTAGATTCCTGGGAATTTCTCTAGTGCCAGGTTTCTTGCTAGCCCCATAGCGGCCTATGTTTTTGTTAGGGCATTTATCAGATGCAAGCTCCCTCTGACAAACCACCGTGTTTGGTACAGTGCTGCCATTTGCTGTGCTTGGCCCTGGTCTGGATAGAAAAATATATGCATACAGAGACACAAGGACAACCATAAAGCACAGATGGATCTACTCACCCATGTGTACAGAAACACTAACATTTAATAGCCAGTGCTTCTGATTCCAGTCAGAATCTTTCTATGAAGTTTCTAGGGTCTCAAGTGAGGCCCAGCGAGTTCCCCAAAACAGAAAACCTTTGCCCTCCCAGTGACTGGCAGGGTCCCTAGTGCATCCGGACGATTTCCTAAGTAGCAGCTCCTGAGCTGTCATGACCCTGCATAGGGCACATACCCTAGGCAGGGAAGAAGCATGGTAAGGCGTCACTTAGCTTTAGCTATTAACTGGACATAGCTAGCACACATTGGAGCAGCAATTTGTTGTGGGAGGATGCTTGTTCATTTCCTGGCTGCCTTTTTTTTTTTTTAATCACCGCTTGGCCAATCACTATAGTATATTCCTAGCAAACTCATACATCACCCAGGCAAAGCAAAATGGTGAGACCTTCCAAAGCCACTTCTTACCCTATGGAAACCTTCCCAGAAGGCATAAGACACTAAACTGCATTTGGGAATCCCTGGCCTATACAAATATTTCCCTCCCTGTCCTCTGGGTGCTGTCATCATTGTGTTTGGATAGAAGTGAAGGGCAAGCTCTGCAGAGTCCTCAGAAGTGGACAGGGGACACAGGAGTTAGGGCGTTGGAGTACAGCTGCTGGGCCATGCCAGACACCTAGGGGAGAAGTCTGGAGAGGGGCTGTACAAATACACATGGTACTGGAAGGTCTGGGAGGGATGGGGAGGTGTGGAAACTTGGATTTAGGTGGGAACTGGGCCTCAGGAAAAACCCCAGGACCACGGTTGAGCATGGTGACTTCTGAGAGGGCAGGGCCACAAAGAATCCTTGCTATCTGGCCAGTTCCAGATCCCTAGGTGGTGGTGCACTTCCTATTTGGCTAACATTCTCTCTTGGACAAGGGTTCCTCAGCACAAAAGCACCCATGAAAGCTAATTTTGATATTTAATATCTTCCATTCACTTCTAGCAGTCTCAGAGGCAGTGAATGGACTTCTGCCATGTTGGACTGGGTGGAGCAAGCAGGCAAGGCTGTGTTTGCTCTAGCAATGCTGCCACTTAGGTTTTTAAGAAGTACTTATCATTTTAAGAAGCCCTCCTGGTCAGAAAAGGATTACAGATACACAATAAGGGCAGATTCAGACATAAAAGACCTCTAAATGAGACACAGTGCATTTAAAAAATGTACATAGGCTTGGGAGAGAGAAGAAAAAGAGTAAAGAGACAGTAAATGTAATATAAAAGAATACAGAAAGTCATAGGTTAAAGGAGTACAGATAATAAAATAAATATTAAACTTGTAGAAAAAGTAATAGAGTAAGACAAATAAGCCACATAAAGATGGAATATACACAGAGAGTCTGGATTATGTATATTATTGTGTTTTCTTTGAATTGTTTGACTGTGAAGGAGCTAAGTAACTGACATATATGTTTTAAAGGTTTTAAAGACTTCAAAATTTGAGTCTAAGGATATGATACTTTGGAAAAAAGGTTCTGCTTTTGTTTCCACAGAAGATGAGAACCTGTGGATTTCTTTTAGACTAATGTGGTTTGATTGACCAAAACCCCCCGAAAAGTTGTTGTGAATACCCCAAAATTTACTTTGCCCAACAAAAAGCAGGAAACAGTTTGGAGAGAACTGTGCCCAAATTCCTTAAATGATTGTTTATAAATGTTTGTTTTCATTTAAAGGGAGACATGCTATAGAGATTTGCATTGGTATGGATCTTGGTTTATTGATTCAAATTTAAGGTCAATTTTGTTATAACTGTATTTCTGATCTTGATTAAGGTATCATGTTTGTCCAGCTCATTTAAAAATGTAATGTATAATTAAGAAATATAGGTTAATAGATAATCATCTATAATAGTCAAGCTTATAGTCATGTTAGTTAGATTTTCTAGATGTGAAGAGAACTATTTCAGATGGATAGATACTCTTCAACCTTTCAAAGACTACAGAATATGGCATTTAAAATGTTTTAAGAAGCTAGGACTATTTATGACAATGAGACACATCTGCTCCTGGCAGCACCAATTTATTTCAAGAGGATGATGGGCACTGAAGAGGCTCCTTATGGCACTGGTTAGCCATTTGGTTAAGAACCTGCTCTTGCCTAGACTGCTTGATGCTGTGCTGTATGAAGCAGCCATGCAGGACCCACAGAGAAATGACTGCTGAACTTGCTTAAAGGTGAGATGGTCCTTCAGGGTTTCTGCTTCATAAAAGAGTCTGCTAGATATTCTGCAGGACAGAAAAATGTGACTGACAAACTGCCAACATAGGCAGAACTGTCTTTGAAATTTTCTTTTTCGTAGAAAAGTCTGCTGGATACTATGAGCCTGTAGGCTGAAGATGGATGCCCCAACATTACAGAAGAACTTTGGGTGAAACCAGGGCAGTGAGATATCTCTGTCAATTTTAGAGTATCGGAAGTTGCTTACAATGCACTTTCTGTTTACTTAGGTAATATTATATCCTTCTGGAGTCTTTGATGAAGTTGAAGAATAGATATAATATTCCTTAGTTATGATAAAAGATAAAGTAGATATAAATATTGTAACTGTAATTCTTGCTTGATAACTGTTTTGTTATATGTAATTACTATGTTAAAGTTAAAACTTTTCTTTTTATTTAAACAGAAGAAGGGAGGTGATGTAGGATTCCCCTCTATGTGCTGTGAATACCATTGGTTAATAAAGAAACTGTCTTGGATCAAAACCACAGATGACAACTTATGCTGGAGAGGTAGTGGGGAAAAGGGAACACGTCTGCATTGCTGGTGGGAATGCAAGCTGGTACAGCCCCTTTGGATGTCAGTGTGGCGATTTCTCAGAAAATTAGGAAACAGCCTTCCTCAAGACCCAGTAACACCACTTTTGGGTATATATCCAAAGGATGCTCAATTGTACCACAATGTGCTCAACTATGTTCATAGCAGCTTTGTTTGTCATAGCCAGAACCTGGAAACAACCTAAATGCCCCTCGACCAAAGAATGGATAAGGAAAATGTGGTACATTTACACAATGGAGTACTACACAGCAGAAAAAATAATGACATCTTGAATTTTGCAGGAAAATGGATGGAGCTAGAAAACATTATTTTGAGTGAGGTAACCCAGACACAGAAAGACAATTATCACATGTACTCACTCATAAGTGGTTTTTAAACATAAAGCAAAGAAAACCATTCTACAAACCACAGTCCCAGAGAACTTAGATAACAATGAGGACACTAAGAGAGACATACATAGATCTAATCTATATGGGAAGTAGAAAAAGACAAAATCTCCTGAGTAAATTGGGAGCATGGGGACCTTGGGGGAGGGTTGAAGGGGCGAGGGGAGAGGCATGGAGGGGAGCAGAGAAAAATGTAGAACTCAATAAAAATCAATATAAAAAAGAAACTGTCTTGGGCCTGTGCATGGCAGAATAGAGCTAGGTGGGGAAAATGAAACTAAATGCTGGGAGAAAGAAGGCAGAGTCAGGGAGCCGCCATGGAGCTGCCAGAGGAGAAGACATAAGCTGCTAGTTGGAACCTTTCCGGTAGGTCATAAGCCTCATGATAAAATATAAAATAATAGAAATGGGTTAATTTAGTATGCAATGAGTTGCTAGGAATATGCTATAGTGATTGGCCAAGCAGTGATTTAATTTAAAAAAAAAAAAAAAGAAAGGGCCGCCGGGAAGTGAACAAGCGGCCTCCTACAACACCTGGGTCTTTCTACTCCTGGGACCAGGGATTCACTCTTTTCCTTTTTCAGCTTCTGAATTTCAGACAAGCTCCTATCTGTCCATCAAAATAGGTAATATTCAGAATATTTTGTCAAATTAAAAAAGATTTATGTTATTTTATGTGTATGAGTGTTTCTCCTGCATGTATGTATGAGTACTACATGTGTGCTTGGTGCCCACGGAGCTCAGAAGAGGGCATTGGATCCCCTGGAACTGGAGGTACAGATGGTTTTAAGTTACCAAATGGGTGTTATGGATCGAACCCGGGTCCTTTTCAAGAGTAACAAGTGTTCTTAACCACTGAGCAATTGCTGCAGCCCATAGTCAGGATTTGTATTTCCCATAAAAGGATCATGCTTGACTTGTGACATAAAACTGGATTTTCTAGAATTTTGACTTGACTTTATTGCAGTGTGTTTTATGATGAGACGTAAGGCTCTGGAGGACCAGCCACCCATGCACCCATCCCTGATGGAGAGTAGGGGCTGGTTGAACTCCTAATCTTTGATGTCCCATCCTGGAAGTTAAGCTGACCTGGTCCAACAGGTCAAGAGACAAGTCTTGGTACCCTGGCTCTCTCTAGTGACAATTCCAATTTTTGGGACCAGCTATCTCAGAGCTTCAGCTGCCCCAAGGTGACCCCAAATCCTCCATGCCTCTGTCAGAAAAATGACCAGTTGCTAGTCATGTTCTTGACTACTTAGTTCTGGGGCTCCCCCACCTTCCCTCTCTACCCTTTCCCCCCCAAACTCGTTGACTGTATCTTCCCTGTGTTCTTACAAAGAGATAGGCGCCAGTTGTCTTAGGCCTCATCCATGGCCCGGAAGCCCTGGGCACACAGGGCAACTGAGGTCAAGGGTCTGAAGAGATGAGGAACAAGGCAGAAGCTGGAGTTCAGGCTGGAGTGGGCGTCATGGAGTTGAGACCACCATGACTGTCCTGTGCTCTGTGGGGACCATGGCAACTCTGTCACTTGGTTCCAAGAGAAGGCGATGTGTACAAATACTTAGAGAAACGGAAGCCAGAGGGGAAAGGTGGCAGGTACTGGACCCTTGGTCTGGCCACACCCCACCAGGGTAACTGAGGTTATTTAAGAAGTCCACAAGCTATCTGCTGCTGCTGTAAGGACCAGCCTTCAGCAGTGCAGGAATTGAAGGGGAGCCACAGGGTTGGTGGATTAGTCACTCAATTGACTTTTCTATCTGAGGGAGTAAAACTTAACTCTCTGTGGCCAGTGAGTGGGGTGAAACTTAACTCTCTAGGGTCAGTGAAAAAGAGAAACACACACACACACACACACACACACACACACACACACACACACACACACACCCTCAGGATCTCTCTATCATCTCTATGTCTTTATTTTTTCCATTATAGCTTATATATCCCAGCAAAATCTTTCAAGCAATATAAAAAATTGCAACGTGGTTACATTCTAATTTTCAAGTGAATGATTGCAGTGAATACAGGTGAAAAGCAACCTGTTTCCCATGTCCCTTACATGATTACATTTTATGTTTTACAGGTGAAAAACAAATTAACCTCAAGAACCCACATACATTCATGTCCAAGCCACTTGCTGTAGATTAACAAAGTGTAAGCAAGCAGGGTATGTTTCTCAGTCAGTTCTTCTACAGGCAGACTGCATTTTGCAGCTACAAAGAAAGGATCAATTAGTTTTTGTTTATTTCAAAAGATAATCTTATAAAAAAAACCTTTAAAAGAGTCACAAATCTAAACTTTTACATATAAAAAGCAATCATTCAGCTGTACTTTAAATCCTCAGGGTGCATACTCAATCATCAATAGTTTTTTATATCAGAGGCTGAGGGAAAAAATGGGTATAAGGAATTAATCATCACCTTTGATCACCAACCCATCCCAGCAAGAGAGGTACGTCAGGCAGCAATAGCCAGGCTGCCTCTGTTTTTGTCCCCTGACCTCAATGAGTCACTTGCTCAACTATTATAAGTGCGCCTTTCTAAATTTTAAATCATTCCCCAAGATTTTCTACCTCAAAGCCATTAGCAAAAACATTTTAACCTAACCTAAAGTCACTATTGAAAGCTTTGTTTTGGCTATGATGCGCACTGAAACCTGTGAATATGTCTCCCAGCATTAAGATGAAAAGAACCTGAGCTAGCCTAGCTTCTGGGATTGTTTTTCTAATCATTAACCTAAGCCACAGTCTATATGGTTCTTCAAGGGAAACTCATAAGTTCTAGCTGTGTGACACTTCCTTGTTTTTATTCTCTACCCTCCACAGTCCCTGACCTACCAGGGGTGGGGGCAACATTGTATCCTACCTTTATCTGTATTGCTTTTCCCCCTAAACTAACCTCTATCGTATTCCCTTACTATATTTGTTAGAAACCCTTAATCGTCAAAATTCTACTTAAACTAACTCTATCATTATATAAAATCATTATTTCAATTAAACAGTATAGCTTCAGAGGAAATTATCTTCATAATAATCCATAGGTAAAAATGCCCAGTAGAACAGGATATTTCCATGAGATAATCACACTATATTAAAGGCAGTAGGTATCTCCTGACACCCATTCGCACCATGCCAGATAGCAGAGAAAAAGGGCAGCCGCAAACACGTCAAGGCACAGCAGTGCCAAGAGACACTCTGGAGCCAAAGCCCTTGGGGCCTTGTCTATCTGAGATTCACCCGTCAGCATTCTGGTGGGCGGAGCTCCTGAAGTTAATTGTTGTCTGCTGTTCCTCTGACAGGCCCACCGGCAATCTGCCCATGACTGGCTATTTCCAGAGAGTTTTGTCTCCTTTGCACCAGTTTCTGTCCTTTCTTATAAACATAAAAAGCTGAGCCAGTCCGTTAGGTGACTTTTCTCCTCTGGGTGGTTTAGGATGCTGATTTATCATAGCATCCTCATTAGAGTCCCTCTCAGCAGACCCCTGCCCCCATTTGCCTGGCTTTATCTGCTGCTATCAAGGAGCTGGCCATGAGGCAGACTCCAGATCCTCCATCGTTTCAGATTCCTCCAGCTTTCATTGAAACCCTACCTAAGACCCTTCTGTCTCCATCCCTACTTTAGCTCCAGCCTGGGACCCCTTTCCCTGGCTCTTCCTATCTCTGATGGCCTGCTCAGGTATGACTTCCCCTCTAGCTCCTGGAAAGTGGTTCATAACTCGCTGGGCAGGAAACCTGCCTGTTTCTGCAAAGAAGTCCAGCCTGCTGCTGCCTTTCACGTTTAGCAGAAACAAATTTAGGGTTCTAGAATTCAGGATGAACCTCAGGTGAGCTCTCTGTTTCTGCACTCCGCTCCATGTTCCTCAGGCTCGCTTACCTTCTGCAGATCCACAAACTTAGCTTGTCCCTGTATCTTGGCAGCATACCAGAACACTTCCACAGTCATGGAATGATGCTCACAGAGACACTGAGCTGGACATAGGAGGGCTGCCTGTCATACTCTAGGTTGATGCTCACTGGCCACGTTCTGGGTTGGCATGGACTTCCTGGCATAGGGCTTATTTCTGAGCAAGAGCCTTAGGCTCTTCAAGATTCTGTTGCATTCGGTGACCAGTGAGGTGATGGGAGGCCCTGTTGGTTAAAGGTTGCAGTCCACCATGTCTGGACAGCTCCTCTCTCTGAGCTAGACACAAGATGGAGGATCCCGTCCCCACCCCCCAGCCGGCAGCGGTTCCCTTCTCTCTGCCTGACCTTATTTGGAGACTGTCCCTGAGCCTGGATGCCTGACTTATCTTAGGCTTGACCTTTGACAGAGTTCCCTGCAAATTCTCTCCCCCTGCTGCCACGTACAGTAATCAGACATTGTGCTAGGATCTTTATGATAGGAATTTGCTGCTAAACGTAATTTAGGTGATGTCCCAGCTGCTGTCCTAATCCTACATATCTCCCTGACTCTGAAGGAGAGCTGGGCTGTGACGCTGAAACTGTCCCCCGAAAGGCCATTTCTGTCGTGCTCACAGGCTGTACAAAGCCCTGCTAGTGGCTTCTGTTCCTTTTGTCCTTGTGGCCAGTGGATCTCAGGGAAGAAGGAGAACCCACAGTGAAGAGCCCAGCAGGGGTGGGGGTGAGGGGCGGGGTAGGTTTGAGCAGGTCTAGAATCCTGTCATCTGGGATATGTCTTTGGAGACTCATTTCGAGACCCAGGCAGAGTGTGGCCTCCTTAGTGGACATGCCCAGGTGGACTATGGACCAGGCTAGCCTGAACTTGGAGTGTGAGCTGGTTATCAGCTCTACCCGGTTTCTTCTTGATGGTGTCACCTGGAGTATGCAGGGAAGGAATATGGGGTTCACTGTGAACCATGTCTCAGAGCTGTTGCTTGTTGCTGTAAATAAGGGTTGGCAAGGAAATCCTGTCTTTGTTCTTGGAATTAGGATAGTAGTCTTCAGAAGGCTTCAGAAAAACCGACTTGTGCTGGATGGAACCTTGTTTGGGTCCATGTTTGTGCTTTGTCCTGACTGATCTTCACTTATCTCAGATGCTCCAGCATCCCTGTGTGCCTGTAATAGGGACCATCTAAACCTACACTGGGTATTCCATGAGTAATCTGCGGGTGGGTATTCAGATGTCTGTGCTTGCAGAGTTGAAGGGTCTTCATTGACTGCTGAGTTAATATGCTTCCACGCTCTGAGTGGGAGCAGGGAAGAGTTGGTCAGTGTCTGAAGGAGAACCATGCTTGGATCCTGTGTTCCAGGAAACCAACTGAACACATTTAGTTCAAGCTTCCCCTGAATGAGGATGTCAAACATGGCACCTTCTCTACCTGTAAGCAGCCAGATAAAAATTATTTTTTTAAGCCAAAGCTCAGAAAGACACCTGAGGGCTGCATAGTTTGTGTTGCATGAAGGGTTGGGGCACATCATATACATCGACTTCCTGTCTGTGAGGAAGTCTGCCATCGTCTACTTCGAGGACAAGAATATGGCTACAAGATGATGATGCTTATGAGTATACTCTGGTGCTTTTGGGTTTGTTGAGTTTAGATGTGGATTCCTCCAGGAACTCTGATGGACAAGGATCTGCTCTGCCTCACTGCCCAGGTCCATCTGGTTTCCATCTAGGGAGCTTCTCCTAGCATTGCTGGTTTGTAGATAGGAGAGGGGTTTATAATTGGCCTGTCTCATCCTCAGCTGTCATGTGATCAATCCCAGTACCCCAAGTCCAAATTGGTAGACAACAATAAACAGTTAAGATCAATGTTGAAATCAATGAAATAGACACTGGAAAACAATACTTAGAAAAGATAAAGAAAGTGCTGATTCTTTGAAAAAAGCTGACATGTGTGTGCATGCATGCACACATGGTGGGAGTGATGGGGAGAATGTGCTGAGGTTAATAAAACTATGGATGAAAAGGGGAGATGGCTAC
Source organism: Ondatra zibethicus (assembly GCA_004026605.1). Classification (NCBI taxonomy): domain Eukaryota; kingdom Metazoa; phylum Chordata; class Mammalia; order Rodentia; family Cricetidae; genus Ondatra; species Ondatra zibethicus. The sequence continues at coordinate 58,527 of PVIU01010057.1, forward strand.
TGGGGTGACAAAGAAAAACAGAGGTTCTCCAGGGAGTATTTTGAAAACACATTTTCCTAAAATGAAGCATTTGGAAGAAATGGATAAATTCCCTGACACATATGACCTACCAAAATTAAATCAAGAAGACATAAATAAGACCCCCAAGAGTTATTGAGATAGAAACAGTAACAAAAAGCCTTTCAACAAAGGAGAAATTCAGAATCAGGTGAATTCATTGCTGAACTCCAGCAAATTGTTAGCGAAGATAACACCAACACTGCTCAAACTGTTCCATAAAGTAGAAAGGGAAGAAACACTGCCACTCTTATTCCACAAAGTCGGTGTCTTAGTTAGAGTGTCTATTGTTGGGATGAAACACCATGACCATGAGCAAGTTGGGGAAGAAAGGATTTATTTGGATTGCACTTCCATATCAACGTTCATCACTGAAGGAAGTCAGGACAGGAACTCAAAGAGGCCATGGAGGGGTGCTCACCCTGTTTTATTATAGAATCCAGGACCACCAGCCCAGGGGCGGCACCTCCTGCAATAGGCTGTGCTCTTACTCATCAATCAATAAGAAAATGCCTTACAGTCTTATCTGTTATGATTTGACCTTATGGAGGAATTTTCTCAGTTGAATCTCACTCCTCTGAGATGACACTATCTGATGTTTAAGTTGACATAAAACTAGCCAGTACAGCCATTATTACCCTGATATGAAAACTGAAAAGGACACAACACAGAAAAAACTATAGTCTAATTTACTTAATGAATATAGAGAAATTATTTTTATGGAAACATATATATTTCAATATAGAAAATGTTCTGTATGGAAATCTTGAAAACTGAGTTCAAGAACACCTTTAGAAGATCATATGCCAGGAATGCAAGGTTGGTTCAATGGAAGCAAATTATTAAGTATAATTCAGTACATTAATAGACTTAAGGAGAGAAACAACACAATTATCTCAACTGGAGTCAAAAGGCATCCTTTCTTGATAAAGGACCTGATAAACCAAGAATAGAGAGAACATACATCAACAACATGAGGGTTATATATGAGAAACATACAGAGGGCATTCTATAAATGTGGAAGAACAGAGATAATTTCTTCTGAAATCAGGAATGAGTCAGTGGTTCTTGTCTTTGTTAGGGTTTCTATGACTATGATAAACACCATAACCAAATGCCACTTGGAGAGGAAAGGGTTTATTTGCTTACATCACTGTTTATCATAGAGGAAGTTGGGACAGGAGGTCAAGCAAGGCAGGACCCTGGAGGCAGGAGTTGATGCAGAGGCCATGGAGGGTGCTCCTTTCTGCCTTGCTCCTTATGGCTTGCTCAGCCTGCTCACATCTACAATCAAGACAACCAGCTCAGGACTGACCCCACCCTCATGGACTGAACCCTCCATGTTAATCAATAAGAAAATGCCTTACAGGTTAGCCTACAGCCTGATCTTATTGAAGTTATTTTCTATTTGATAAGATAAAATATAAGTCATCTTATCTTCTCAGGTGACTATAGCTTGTGTCAAATTGGCATAATAACTAGCCACGGAAGCCCCCTAAGCACAGTCCTGGGCAATCGTCTATATTCTGTCAATTATATTTTAAATAAATGCTGATTGGCCAGTAGCCAGGCAGGAAGTATAGGTGGGACAACCAGACAGGAAGTAGAGGCGGGTCAATGAGGACAGTAGTATTCTGGGAAGAAGGAAGCCAATTCCTCTGCAGTCCTGGCCCAGCTACAGAAGAAGCAAGATGTGACTGACTCACTGAAAAAGGTACTGAGCCATGTGGCTAACACAGATAAGAATAATATAAGTTGTAAGAGTTAATAAGAAGCCTGAGATACTAGGTCAATCAGTTTATAGCTAATGTAGACCTCTGTGTGATTTCTTTGGGACTTAACAACTGTGGAAACCAGGCAGGACAGAAACCTCAGACAACAGGAGATGGACCTCAGGCCTCAGCAACTGAGAAGTTGCTTTATCCTAAGGTTCTTCCAGGGGATTGCTTACCATTGTGATCTCTAGGAACACAATTTCTGTAGAAACAAGGAAAAAACCAGGGCCAAGGAGGAGCACTGGGTAGATACCCAAGTCCCATCAACTTGCAGCTGAGATGCTCCTGTGACCAAGACTTGAATCAGGGCCCTGCTGTCCTTCTGAGGGGAGTAATGGGTGCATTGTGACATAAGGAGACACCAGGGATACAGAGAAACACTAGGGTCATAGAGTTTCCTGGCTGACACAGAGGAGACATGGGAGGGGCACAGCAGTGCATCCTCTTACGCCTCCGCTCAGGGACAACGTTTTCTTGCAGAAATCCTTTGCACTGTGGGATTTTTAACATTGTCCCAAGGACCTCAGGTTTTCTTTCAGATACTTCCTGTGGTCAGAGGTCAGAGGAGCAGTGGGGGTGTGACTGCATAGCCCTGCAGGGAGCCAGTGACACAAGGACAGGAACAGTGTCCAGCACCAGGGCTTTACCCTACAGCAAGTAGTAGCAGGACAGGAGGCAAGACCTTAGAGTGAAAATAGAAGTGGATACAAATGGAGGAATGGACATCTTCCGGCTGACTGGTCACATGGAGCCTGTGACACCGCCTAAGCAGCCATGCAGTGTGACAACATGACCTAGAAAATACCGTCCCCAGGTTATACTGATCTGTATCCTGACCCTAAGTGATCTTACCCACCAAGGGCATCTGGTAGGACACAGCCCCTCAAACTGCTGTGTCATGCAACCTGAGAATCCAGGAAGTAACATTTCATGATTTTTTTTTCTGGAAACTCCAGCCTAAGAGGTCAAGGCTCTGAGAGTCACATCAGCCCTCACCACCTAAGCACAGGCCCAGCTGATCCCTTATGGTTTCAGATCACGCCCAACAGCAGATCAGCAGAAGAAACTTCCTAGTCCCCAGGTCAAGGCTACTGCACATTCCACTGGCGTCTGGTAGTGGAGACCATGAAGGAAGAGGAGTCTCTGGTACCCCCACATATGACCCCTTCCACATAGATTTACCTCTCAAAGTCCATTCAATATAGAAGATATCGTGGTCCTTCACCAGCAGCTTGTAGATGTGTATAACACTCCTGCCCCCAGTGTAGATAAACAGAGAAGATGGGTCTGTAGTGCTGTGCTCCAGACACGGGAGCAGAGCTGCTGGAGAATGCTGACAAAGGTGAAAAGTGTCATGAGAGCTGCAGGGCTCAGGATGGACACATGGCTCTCAGGGGCTGGTGATCTCAGCATCTGGAGGCTTTGGAGCTGTGTATTCTCCTTGGGTACCACAGTTTCCAGACCTTCCCTGTGAGAATGGAAACAGCCCAGAACACTCATTCTCAGAATGTGAATGATAGCCTGTATCTTAGCAAAGTATGCACAAGCTTAAGCCAGCATGTGTGCTTGGGTGTGTGTATGTGTGTGTGTGTGCGTGTGTGTACCTGTGAGGGTCAGAGGACAACTTGCAAGAGTCAGTTCTATCCTCCACTATGTGGGTCCCAGGAAACTCAAGGTTCAGATTTGACATCAAAATACCTTTATCTACTGAGTCATCTACAAGTTCTCTTCCTTTCAAATTCTTCTTTACTTCTTATGTATTCTGGATGTTCATGTCTGTGTGAATATATGTACTAATATGTGATGTGCTCTTGTATGGGTGTGTTTGTTCATGTAGAGGCAAGAGGTTGATATTACATGACTGCCTCAATTGCTCTCTACCTAATTTGTTAGTATCTCACTAAGCCTGGAGTTCGGTTCAGCCAGGCTAGCTGCCCAGTGCACCACACCCCAGGATCCTCCTGCTTCTGACTCCCCTGTGATCAGATTACAGCTGTCCCAGTGCAGCTGGCTTTTTACTGAATGCAGGCTCTCATGTTGGAGGAGCCAGCTCCTCTGACTGAGCCATCTCCCCAACCTTCCCATTTTCTCTTGATAGGATGGTTAATTAGGGTCTCAGACCTGTCTGGTCAGAGGGGGACATCTTATACTTGACAATGTGTTGGGTAGGTGCTCAGGCCTCCACACTCTGGAAACCAGGATTCCACCCCTACTGCCATGGCAACAGCACAGATGTACCCAACCAGATGTCTACTCAGAGCAGGACCATGACAAAGGATGAAAGGAAAGGAGGGAAGGGCTGGGGCTGGGTGGGTCAGGTGTAGTTGTGAGTCTCGGGCTTCAAGACTGGTCACACCATGGTTGAGGACTCCCAAGAGCTTACAAATCCCTCTCTCAAAGAGCCCAGGAACCTCAGGCATGGGTTGGGAGCTAGAACAAGGGGAGCAGGAAATAGTCACTCACTCTGTACCCACTGCCCAAGAATGCCATGCCCAGCTCTCACAACTCAGACTGAGCAGGACACACCCATGAGCAGCAGCATCCCGATGGTGGTCCTGTCTGTCCTGATCATGGTGCAATCAACAGAGACCTCCTCCCTAAACAGGAACTTGATGACGTCAAAGCATTCAGCCCTTCAGGCAATGACAGAAACTGAGCTGTATAGTTGTCCCCTGTCTCTCTAAAGTCTCGATTAAAAGGAAAACCCTCCACCTGAGCACTTGCTCTTATGGAAGACACCCTGATGTTCTTTGAATTCATCCAGGGTCAGCTGGATCTCAACATATCCAGTAGATTTCCTAGAACACAGGGCAAGAGGAAGATCGTCTCCTAGACATATGTCCCATCTGTCTCTGTTCCCACCCATAGGCCCTGACATAGGCTGAGCATAACCCTTCTACCTGATGCCTGAAACAGTGGCTACACTCACAGATTACATCATGAACCTTTGCCTCCTTCCAGGAGGAGAGGAAAATAAAGATAGATTCAGAGCTATGAGTGATGCATCTCTGAGTCCAGGTTAATATCTATAGTAAGCAGACACAGCTGGTCCTGTAAAAATGGTGGATATGATGTGGTCAGAGAGAACAGTTCCCAGACCAAAGACCACCATGCACAGTGCCAACCGGACCTAACTGTCCTGCAGATAATTGAGATACAGCCCAAACCTAATCTTGTTCCAACAAATTTGGCAATGTAAAACATAAAAAAATTTCTTGAACAAGTCATGGGTTTCTGGAGTTTATCTTGCATGAGCCTTGCATTACAAAATAAAAATTCCAAATAGAGCACTTTTGAAAGACAAAAGTTGGGAAGCTATGAAACAGGGATCATATCCTGTGACATCAGAGCAGGCTTCCCTAAGCCATTCCTCAGCCTCTGGATGTTCCCGAGGACAGGCAGACATCATGCTGCCCCCCCATGGGCTGCTTGGTGTAATGTAATTCTCCAGGGCAGCTCATGACATCCAGCGGTGACTCCTCTCAGCTGTATGTGAGGTTCATCCTGTCCACAGGTCTGACCTCAGAAACTCCAAGTCCTACCCCAGCTCCTCAGAGCTGCCAGGAGTCACCAGAGGCCGTTGCTTTCCTCTCTCACGTTGGAGACTGCAGACCCCTGGCCCCTTGACTTTCTTTGCCTGCCTCAGACCCTTTGCAAGCTGGAGTGAAACAACTTGTTTACCTGTGCCTGCAACTGCTCAGAACACGAGACCCTCATGAGTTCCTGATGGCAGGGGAGTGAATTCTGGTGGGTTTTACAGCAGGAAATCCCAAGAGCTGGGGGCGTGGCTGTCAGTTAAGGATCCCTATATAAACTTCCCTGGAACACAATAAAGTTGGCATTCTTGTTTCAAGGATGACCTGGGTCTCCGTGTCTCTGTGTCTTTGTCTGTGTGCATGTGTTTTTAAATCTCCAGCCTAGTTCCTGGCTTGCGTACTGTCCCATAGTGCAGGCTCTATACTCTCAGACTTCAATCAGCAGGAGCAGCTGCACAGTCTCCATGTATGTGCTGGGCTCCTGGCCTCCCTGCAGCTGCTTTGTCCTATACTGAGTGGCCCAGGAGACAGGGCCTGCCTGCTCTCACTGCACAAGGATTCTACCATGATTTGCCTCACTTTGTTTGCATGGAGCTGAGTGGACTGTGCTAAGTATTGGAATTAGCCATCCTGACTGTCATTGAATGTGAGGAAGCTTTGTCCCTAGGGAGAGCGCTCTCAGAGAAGGGCATGCCTAGCCTCAAACGTAGAACCTAAGCCACTAACGGGCAGCTCCCTCCCTGTAACAGGGCTATACCGTCAGCTCAGGCTGAAGTTGGTCAGCTCACACTGAACTGTCAACAAAGGAAGCTTGCCTGTCTTCCTTGAGATGTGTGGCTTGGTCTCTGTGATTGCTCTGTCAGATCCTGGCACCAGCTATAAGTGTACACAGCAGAGCAACATGGAGATGATAATATATTTCTCAGCTGTATATTACCTCCAAAATGAGTACTGTTTAAAACCAAGCACAATTTTTAAAAAGTAAAAATGGGGTTTATTGAGGGCTCCTCTGTCCAGAACCAATCCCAGTGACACCCACTATACAAACTGTGGCTGATCTATGCCATGGAATAGTGCTCAGCCATGAAAAGAATGAAGTTTTAACCCAAGGGTTGGAGGCTAGGGAGCCAAAGGGAGGGGAGACCTGGGATGTAGAGAGGGAGAAGGCTGGAGGAGGGGCACATGAGTCTAGCTGGGTCTCTGAGGAGGAAAAGGGAAGGTCGCCTGAGGGTCCTGAAGATACCTTGGTCATTGGCTTTCATTGGCTGTAGTGGGTGCCATCCTCACTATGCCTAGGCACCACCACAGCTGATCCCAGAAGAAATGTCGGGATGAAGCTGATGACCTCCATAGGTCTGTCTCAGCTTTGGTCATTTCTAGCCTGTGAGTTGGATCCCAGTGCTCAGGAACACTCAGCAGACCTGAACTGAAGCCCTCTTTGGGGAACAGTCCTGGGTGCTGAGGAGATTCCATGCCCCTTCCTAAACACGCAGACGGAAAGAGGACAGAGACAAGGCAGTGCCGCCCCCATTGCCCACAGGCTGAGTAGGAGGGGACTTCAAGCTGTGAGGATAAGCAGAGCCCCCGAGGGGTTGAAACAGGTGGACTGCACAAGTCAAGCAGATACACTTGGAAGAGTTCTGTGGTCTTATCACCATTGGTCATCTTCCTAGGGTCTTCTGGGAGAGATAAAGAGGCCAGTAAAGATCCTGGACAGGAATGTGACATCCATGAGCAATTCTCAGAAACAATTTCGAAGCTGCCTATGTTAGAGGAATCCATGGCAAGGGGCCCTTATTGGTCTTATGCTTTATAAGTCTTTGTGTAGAAGTTTCTTTCTGAAGAGTTCATTAAGAATCTGATCTCAGTGACTAGAGAGATAGCTCAGCAATTAGGAGCACTGGGTACTGTCCCAGAGGACAGAGGTTCAATTTCCAGCAACCATACAACAGCTCACAAATGTCTGTAACTCTAGTTTTAGGGGATCTGACTTCCTCAAACAGACACATATGCAGGTCCAACACCAATGCACATTAAAAAAAAAAAAAAAAACAAAACCAAAAAAGAATCTCTGATCTTAGCCGGGTGTGGCGGCACACTCATTTCACGCCAGCACTCCATATGCAGAGGCAGGTGGGTCTCTGCCAGCTAGAGGCCAGTCTGATCTACAGAGTAAGTTCTGGGACAGCCAGAGGAAGCCTGTTTCGAGAAACCAAAAAATAAAAAAAACCTATGATGTCTTGTATATCGCCACCTTCCAGGTCAGTCTTGGTTCCAGTCACCTCTTCTGGAGGGCCTGGCACTAAACCCAGGAACAACCCAGTCTCTAAGTCAAGTCATTCATCAGATCCATAATCTCAGAGCCCTTCCTTGTGATAGGCCCCAGACTTCAGTTCTGCCCACTACAGTCCATTGTTTACAGGTGATGGACAGATAGACCATCACAGGCCCTGCTGCTCGGAGGAAAGATGATGCCAATAGACAAACCATGCTGGGTCCAGGATGCCCAGAGCAGGTGCCTGAAATCTGGGTGACTTCCCTCTGATTCCACCTGCTGGAAGACCCCATTGATGGAAAGATGGAAAGAGATGAAGAATAATTACTACAAAAAGACAGTGCCAGCAAAGGCCAGGCATGTGAGGTTTCCACAAGAATGACAAGTTCACGTGGCACAGTAGGAACCCACTGCATATGGAGGCTTCAGGACCCTCCTCAGAGGAGGGATTACATGGCTCCAAGAAGTCTGCATGTGGTGCCTCTAGTGTCCCAAGGAGGCCTGAACCAACCCTGCCAATATCGGTGGGTCCAGGAAGTCCAAGGTCTTGATGGAGTTACCCTTGTACCTAAGGAAATGTGGTTGATTCCTGCCTCCCTGGGGATAAGAACCCATCATCATAGCTGACTTTCCATACTACTCAGTGCAACCCTCAGGGTGATTTGGGGAAGCACACTCATGACATTAGATTGTACTGGCAAGGAAATGCCCTGGAGATAGGCTGTGGGGGCCTCTTTTTCTTCCTGGTAAGTTGGCCACTAGTCCATAAGGACCTAGGGTCAGAAACATTAACAGAGAGCTTTTTTCATTTTATTTTACATACTGACTGGTTTCGTCTCCCTCCTCTCCTCCCCATACCCCATTCTCCCCATCTACCCCCTCTCCTTCCACTCTTCCTCTGTCTCCATTCAGAAAGGGGTAGGCCTCCCATGGGCATGGGAAAGCATGGCACATCAAATTGAGGTAGGGTCGAGTTCCTCTCCTTGCATCAAGGCTGGGCAAGGTAATCCAGTATAATGAACAGGTTCCCAAAAGGCAACCAAGCGCCAGCGACAGGTCGTGATCTCACTGCTAGAAGCCTTAAAAAGAGACGAAGCTACACAACTGTCACACACATGCAGAGGGCCCAGGTTCAGTTCCACGGAGGCTCCCTAACTGTTGATCACACAAGCACAGGTGAGCTAACAGATTTTTTAAGGCTCATGAACACGATGGAAATCGCCTTCCAGGACACTGCTTCAGTGAGACAGATTGGTTTTATTCCAGAGTATGGGAATATATAGGACTGGGAATATCAGCAGGGGAATCACCTACTCTGCATTAAACAGCATATTCCTATCACAAAACTCCTAGCACAAGTCTTAGTTATCAACTGTGGAGGCCAAGTCCTATCATACGGCTCCTAGCACAATGTGTAATTACCATATGTGCAGCAGGGGAAGCTTCTGCAAGGAACTGCAACCAGGGTCATACTAGAGATAAGTCAGGCATCCAGAACTAGATACAGTCTCCAACCAAGGTCTAGAAAAGAACAGGGTGCCTTCTTCAGGGGAGACTGGGGAGGAGAGAATCCTCCATGTTGCCAAACTAGGAGAGAGGAGCCAGGCCAGGTAGACTGTAACCTCTGGCCAACAGGGCCTCCCAGTAATGGGCAAACTCCAGATAAGATCACGTCAAGGAGGACTGCACAGACTAGTCACAGCACCACACATTCTTCAAGGGATCTTCCTAATGGTCTCCTGGTCCTAGCATAAGCCAGTACCCTAATGGATGACACCCCCCACTCCTGCCATGGCCACCAGGTGATCAACACCTGCCATTAAGCCCTCCTGGGACCTCACTTCAGGCCTGGAGCCCCACACACTCATCCTCACATTCGTCCCATCACACCTGCCACCTGGCTTTGAGAGGACACAAGCAGAAGCTGTGAGAGGCACCAGGGGTATAACAGCTTTGCAGCCCTGCACGCAGGCATTGTGGCATTTGCCCAGAAAAAAAACACCTTGAGAATCAAGAGGAAGCTGGGAGCACCCGTCCATCCTAGCCACTTTACCACTCCTTCTCCTCAAAAATAACAGTCAAGTCTCTGGGCATGTGAGAGCAACCTGTCTAGACCCATCACCACCCACAGACAAATAGAGACACCAGGGAAATGATGAAGTTCTTTAATGAGAAGCAGGGGAGTGGGAGACAGAAGGAAGGGTGGGTGAAGCCAGAAGGGAGAGGGAGGGAGCACTTCTGTGTCCTGCGCTCAGGAGGTCTGGGTGCAGCATTGCTCTGAGGCAGCCTGGACGCCGGCATCCCTTGCTGTGGAAAGGAGGAGAGTCAGTGGAGCCAAAATGATTCATGCAGGGGAAAAAGTTAGGATGTCGGGGTAGCCACTCACCAGAACCAAATAAGGCACAGGTCATTTCCCCCCTCCCCTCTACAAACTGAGTCCCCACAATTCTCCATGCTCATGTCAGAAAAGGGAACAGATGATTTCAGGGCAAGAGCATGGCAGAGGGATGACAAGGACACTGTTGGACTCAGGCTCTGCCCACGTGTGCGCATCCACCATGGGCAGTTCTCTGACCTGCATCTCCCAAACATCGCACAGCAAAGAGGAACCCAGGAAGGCTGCTAGAACCCAGGCTTGGCTGCCACATATTTAAAACACCCCACGCCATAAATGGAATCAACATGGTAACTGAGGATAAGGGAGTGGCAGGGGATACACAGAAAGGGACATTCTCTCCAGTTGCAAACCAATGGCAGAGTATCGGTGAGGGCAAAGTCCTGATTCCAGGAAATAACACCTATGAAGGAATCCTGACAACAGACCCACAGGTGGAATGCCTTCCAATCTCACAGGCTGCACCTATCCACACATGCAGGGAAAGATTTGAACGCGGGTTCTCCCGAGGCCCTGTTGACCCCAGGATCATGATTTCCTCAAGTGTCCCACAAAACTGACCACTTACCCTAATCGCTTCCAAGAGGGCAGGTTTCTGTCCAAGAAAGAAAAAGCATGATTCAGAAGGTCCAGGGAGGTCAGCCAGAAAGCCAAGGCCCCTCCATCAGCCAGCATGTGCCCCACCCCCAAAGGACAAAGCTGAGGGAGAGACAGCCTGTTGTCCTGAGTGACTGGCTGCCTCCATCGCACAGGGCGGAGAGCATGGCGGCTTGCTTCCTACCACTCTGCCTGGGGATGAGGATGCTCTCTGCCTTGAGGCCTCCAAGTCTCACAGCATTCTGAAACTCTTCCAGGGCCTCCTGGTGGACGTCAGGGTCTCTGCCTACAAGATAGGTCAGGAGGGACATGGTGTCAAGGACAGAGCTGGGGGAGCTGACAGAACTTTCCTCCCGGCCCAGGGGACTGAGCAACTTAGGGTGAAGTGTGAGACATGGCCCACCCAGGTGGGGATGTGACCCAGGGCCTGGGTGAGAGAGGAGAGCCCAGGTGGGGAAGGAGGACCAGAACACCATGGCCATCCCTCCATCTGATGTCGAGGACATCGGCACTGTGCCTTCAGCTCACCTGAGATTCTCTCAGGGCAGTTGGGAACACTATGACCAACCTCACTCCGGAGGAATATGTCACCCTTGGCTGAGGGCTCCATGCTGCCTCTCCGCTCTATGTGGGCAAGTGCCCAGGCACAGGGAGGGCTCAGGAGGCTCTGGGGCTCTTTCCCAGGCAAGAAGGACACTGGTACGGGCTGTGATTGGGGCTGGTCTTTATATGATGGATCCTGTTTCTGTACCCATCCTTCTTAACAGTTGGAATAGTTGTATTCCAACTCCAATAGTTGTGAGACCCCTTTCACCCTATGAACTCTTGGCACACATCACAATTATAGGACTCACCCACGAGTTTTGCAATTCGGTAATTATACCCGTGCATGTTGTTTTTCCAATAAAAGATGTAGTGGTCCTCCACAGCAGGAGACAGGATGTAGAGCACCTGAGCGCCCCCATCTGTGGAGGTAGAGTGACACGGACCCTGAATAAGCACCCTGCCCCTTTATCAGGATCCAAGTGTGTCCTGGCACTCTGCCTGGCACCTCTCAACCCGACTCCCTCCCCATTGCTCAGTTCTTACTGCCCCAGCTTCTCCACCATGCCAGAGCCTCAGTTAGAAGGAACCTCCATTTCCATGGGAGCCACATTCATGGGATGGCCGTGTCCCCAACCTGTGTGTCCTACAGGAAGGTCTGCCTCTGGAACCAAATACATCCCTCTCCTGACTCACTTCATGAGTTCTCCATAGCCAATGGGACGCCACTGGGCAGTTCTGTTGACTAGTATTATGCCAACTTGACCCAAGCCAAAGTTATCAGAGAGGAGGAAAGCCCAGTTGAGAAACTGCTTCCATAAGACCAGGTTATAGGTTAGCTTGGAGGGAATTTCCTTAATTAGTGATTGACAGGGAGGCCCTAGGCCAAATGGGGGCACCTCCACAAGAAAGCAAGCTGAGCAAACCATGAGGAGCAAGGCAGTAAGGAGCAAGCCTCTATGGCCTCTGCATCAATTTCTGTACCTTGCCCTGTTTGCGTTCCTGCCCTGATGTCCTTTGAAGACGAACACTGATGTCGAAGCATAAACAAAAAAAGCCTTTTCCTTAGCTTGCTTTTTATCACAGGGTTCCTGTAACTGTACCCTAACTAAGACACAGCCGATTCTCTTCTAGGGACCCATCTACCACACCCAATGTAGTGTTGGTGTCGGCTGCTCCTGTCCCATCAAAAAAACTGTCTCATGGGAGTGATCATGAGTATTAACACTGTTAGAAGAAGCAAAGGTCCTCAAGCCATGGGGCCCCCTGGGATGGCCACACTGGTCTCATGTGTGTCAAGGGAGGTTGGGTACAGCCCTCACAGGCCCAGGGACTCACAGGCTGTGTATTTTTTAGGTTCATCTGTCTTCTCTAGGACAGTGTTCATCTTGTGGCACCGTCCTGCAATCCTGGAACACAGAAGGTCTGTGAGGCACACTGCCTAGCCACACACCTCCCCTCCTGGCAGCACCCACAATATGGCCTACAGGTGCCTGGTACCCAAGGTGACCAAGGAAGTGCAAGCTTCACTGGGTCCCCAATTATGTTACCAGCAGGCGTCCTGAGTCACATGCTCAAGCCCCCTGACTTCCACATTGGCTCAGTTCTGTCTCATGTCACCTGCTGGCTGCACCCTGACAGTGTCTTGCTCACTCCCTCAGAGAACCTGAGATATTTGGTTGGTAGACATTGTCTGAAACAAACCCTTCCTTCCTAATCTGCATGCTGTGTGGCTCCTGTGGCTCACCCTCTGTCTCTGGAGATACATAGGGACGAGCCCAACAACCCCTGGCCATATGAGGAAACTCTTCAGAGAGTGGGATTGAGGGAGAAGAACAAAGGGCTCACTCCAGGGTAACTGCCAGGGCAGCGTCTGCCCAAATGCCAGATCTTGTAAAGACAGCTCAGACACTGTCTTCTTCAGGAGCCACTAAAGCAACAGGAACCCAAATATGAGATCAGAAAACAAGGTAGAAGCCACACGGATGGGAAGTCACTCAGGTGTGAGACAGCACAGGAAAGAGTCTTCAAAGAGAAGAGGTCACACATATGACAGTTCACACCAGTGACTGGTCCCAAAGATAGGAGATCACACCAGTGGGAATAGGCTGGGATTTCAGAGTCTCTGCAGACCCTGATTAGCTTTCTCCCTGGGGTCCTGCACACCTTTTAATCTTTGTGAAATCCTGGCCCCTGCCTCCCTTACAAGCAGAATTTTATGCTGGAGAGAAAACAGACCCAGACTGAATGTTTATACTGCATTTGGCAGTGAAACTCTTCTCCAAGGGCCTGGGTCACTGACAAAGGATGTCCCATCAGAATAGAAAGTGGGTGCCACTTCCATCTGAGATATTTTCTCTGCACCACTTACCGTCTCATGGTCCTCTCTAGACAGAGACACTCCCAGTGGTACTGTTGGCCCCAGGCCCCCAGCTCTCCCTGTGCACCCCACTCAGCCCCCAGACCTCCTGTGTGGCAAAGGCCAAGAATAATGCTACCAACTCAGTTGGCACACACTCACAGGACAGTGAAGTTGACTTGCAGGTTGCCCCCTTCCAGGTTCGTGATGGTCATGGGAGTCA